>VZTL01038603.1:0-15756 GCA_013400535.1 Scopus umbretta
CCAACCTTAATGATTTTATGAAAAGACTGAGAGCTGTAACTTGAAACAGGCCTGTTCTGGCTGGTAACACCAAGACACCTCAAATAGGACCAGTAGCTTTCCCTATATGCCAAGTCCCATATCCTATGGATCCATCCATCAATCCATCCTTCATCCATGGCTTTCACAATTGGAAATCCATCTGATTTTCCATGTTCTTGGGCCCAAACTCTCTCAGCTAAAGTGTCTTTTAAGTAATCCACATCCTCTTCCCACAAAATAGCAAAAAATCAAAGCTAGTTATCAAAAAGTTTGGACCCCCAACATGTTTTGCTGGTGCAGCCCAGGTCTCCCCAGCCCCACCTCCTCTTCTACCAGCAAGAGTTTCCCCACATGTGGTGCTTTGCCCGCTGGAAGGTGTACTCCATACCTTCACCACCAAAATCCACAGGCACCACCTGATGGCTTAATCAGGGTTGAAGTTTTGCACAGACCTTGCAGTCATTTCTCTTCAAAATCTGAAGCTGTGGCCCATGGTAGAACTGCACCTACTCCCAATTCAGCTTCTGTTAGTACAACACAGGTGTAAAGCCTAATGAAATCAGAACCAGCCATCCAAAGGAGACAAACTTGGTGCAAGCTTTTTGTTTATGAAAAAAACATTACCAGTGTGTGAGAGCCTTAAAGTGAGGGACAGGTCACACCAAGTACACACTATGTAAAACAAAAGGACTTTGGTGCCCTGCTTGGTTTGGAGAGGCTCATACTTGCAAACAAGCACACCTTCAGCAGCCTGAAGTGAATAAACCTCATCAATACCCTTCTTATGTGGAAAATACATAACCTGCTCAGCCTCTTAAATAAACCTATGCCTCATTAGGCTGTAGGACTGTCAAGGGGAGCTGCTCTTTTGCTGAGTGTTTACTGGAGTCTTTTCTGCATGACTGTTACACTGCTTACACACATAGCAAAACTCTGTGGGTCTCTGGGTAGGGAATGAATGACCCATGGGTACGAATCACATATTATTGGTATAAACTGTGCAGGAAGGTATATTCATCTCAGCTTTCCAAGCCAAACCATCCCAGCCCTCACCTTGTTTACCCATCCGAGGTGCCTATGAAATGCAAGTGGGAACCATTATACACCCACTCAGGTCAGGCAGGAACGACAACACCAGGTGCAGAGCAATGGAGAAACAGGCAGGCAAACAGTCAGCCTTGCTCCCTTGGGCAATGGTGCCTCATCTGATACCAGAAATTACAGTGAACAGCCCAAAGAGCAATGCCTAGTGTGGAAAAAAATTTGAAGATCTCCAGATCTGGTCGTCGTGCCACACTGGAGCTGGTAGGTCTGGGATGAGCTAGGAACCCATGGTGCAGTCAGACAATAATCCTGACAGCAACTGCACAGCTTGTGGACATCCATCACCCAAATTGCCTTTCCTTCCTCAGCCTTGCCATCACCCTCACATTCTCAGCACAAGATGAAGATCAGACACTCACCAAGCACCAGCAAGAGTGACAGCACTGGAGGACAGGGATAAAACCTGAAGGTACCTAGAATTTAGAGGCAATTTTCCAAAATGTCAGCCTTAACCCCCTGTGTTGGTTTGCTGCTACGTAAAATGAGGATAATAAAACTTGCTTGCTGCCCAGGTGGGGATTTTGAGGCTCGATTGGTCAATCTTTGGAGATTGCTTTGAAGATGGGAAGTTTTATTGCATTGAACTGGAACATGATGTATCCATTGATCTGAAAGCTCTCTCCACACAAAGAGATTCAATTCATTTGAAAATTGTATTCATACTTTACAAAATGATCTGCCCATATATGAAATGGCAAAGTGGATGTCTGGGGGCACATCTGCAGCTGGTGCAAAATATCTCTGCTCTGACTGACAAAACTGTCCTGATTTACACCAGCCAGGAATTTGGCTGTTTCACAAAAAAAACGGGCCTGTTCCTCTAAAATCCATAATAAGGCTGATCACGCAGACATTGACCTATCTTAGAAGGGAGGAATCATTATTTTCTTTATTTAACAGATTCAGAAGCGAGACAAGTAGTAGCGAATTATCCACGGTCATGTTAAATATTGGGGTGTGGGGGGTGGTTTGTTTGTTTGTTTGTTTGTTTACGCGTCTCCAGGGACATCAGCCACCTCAGCTGTTACACTTCCCTTGGCTGATACCCCAAACATCCCCACAGTTCAGTTTTTAGCAGGTTGAGAGTAGAACAACCGATGTTTGCCCAGGGAATAACACTAGCACCTAGGAAGCTGAAAGGGGAAATACATTAACCATGTAGAAAAGATAACAAATAACACCTTCAATTTGACATACCAATAATATAAAGGGGAAGAAAAGGCACTCCAGTGTGGATCTACATGGAACAAAGGTCCCCTTGATTGCAAAGCAATACCTGTCACCTCCCCTCAGCCATCACCTTTGGTTTCCTATGGAGAACATTTCTGCATCTCACTGCCATTGTCTGATCTAGGGGTTTTGCCCAAATCTTCCCCATTTTGCACAGCTGGGAGCCCCATCCTGGCCTGAAGGCAACAGCTCACAGTAAAGCCCAGGAGTGCCTGCCTCCCCAGCCTG
This sequence comes from Scopus umbretta, assembly GCA_013400535.1. Classification (NCBI taxonomy): domain Eukaryota; kingdom Metazoa; phylum Chordata; class Aves; order Pelecaniformes; family Scopidae; genus Scopus; species Scopus umbretta. The sequence continues at coordinate 2,584 of VZTL01038603.1, forward strand.
TGTTTAGAAAAGCCCTCGCAGATTAGTTCCTGGGCTAAGCATGGCCCCACAGTGCTACTAGGACACAGCTAAATCCATACTGAGCCAAGATCATGGGGAACCATGGAGCTGGAGAGGGAACCATGTACTGGCCCCCAAGCCCAGCCCGTCTCCCTTGGCCATGGCTCCTCACCCTTGGCTTTCTCTGCCATGAATTGCTTCACAGCCACGGAAGAGGCCAAAGCAGCAAGAGGCAGAGCTGGAATCTGTGTGTCCAACACCTGGGATCCACAGGGGAGGGGAGATCCTGCCAAGAATTATTTTAACCTTCAATATTTCTGGCAGCAGAATCTCAGTCAAATGGTTCCTACTGTTTTTTTGGGTTATGTCACTCTGACAAAAGCTGGTCCAGACCAAAAATGTCCATGTGCTCAGAGAGAGCAGGGTTTTGTTTTCCATGTTAATGGGCTTTCAGTAGCAGGGGGAAAGTATGCCTGAAATAATAATCCTTAATAAGTTCAACAGTCTCAAGAAGGAAAATCATGCTAGATATAGCTAATAATATACTGTACAGACGCAGGGTACATTTTTTTTCCTCCAAACCGCCAATCCGGCCAGCAGTGGGGGACTTTACTCCTGCATCCCAAGTCCTCTCCGCAAAGCCAAGTGGAAAGGGTTGCCCAGGGGCTCATCCCTAAACCCACAGCAGCAGAGGCAGGAGAGTCTGAGACAGCCCTGTCACGTGGCACAGCAGCACCATGGCCAGCAAGGGAGCTCCGACTGCTTGAAAGGAGCACAGGTCCCCTCCAAATTCTATTGGGAAGGAATTTTAGTATTCCCCAATTATCCATTTAACTTTTTTTTTAAAGCTGAAATTGGCATTCTTAGTGCAAACTACTTGCTAAGAGGATTTCTCCCTGAAAAAGTAGGAATCCAAATGAAAGATTTCAGTTGATGTGAATGACAGTTTCCAGTTCACTGTAAAAAAAAGGAAAGAAAGGAAATTGTGAGATTTTGGACCAATTTGGAAAATCCTAGGGCAACACCCACCATTAGGTAGGAGGAATACCAGCTGTGTGCCATTTCTTCTGGCTTTCCATGCATTTGTCACCACAGGCAGAGCTGAATCTCACGACCTGGCACGTGCCCATAGTGGAGGGCACCCATACTGGGAGCCAGCACAGCTCAGTGGACTTGGGCAGCTCATTGTACCATGGCAACTCAGTGATGTGGCTGGGCCCAAAAGCAGAACTAAACTGTCCCAGGGAGGTCAGCAATAAATATCCCCAAACCCATCATACTCAGACATACCCATATGCTCTTGCAGAGCCAGGAGCAGATTTTTGAGCTCTTTAACAGGTAGATGCAGATTACATAATAGCAGAACACAAGGCTCACCCCAAGGCAATTTCCAAACTGGTCCTCATTTTGTCTCTCTTCCCTTTTCCCCCCTCTATTTCTGCAACTTTGGGTTAAGGTGAAAAGCTACCAAGTGTTACAAAACATCCATTCTGACAACAGTACAGAGCGTATTGACAAATGCGCTGCGCTTTTGTCTCAGTATAACCTTATTTATGACTAATTCAGCTCAGGTTTTCCAAAGTTTTGTTCAGGAAGCTGGAGAAGGTGGGGTTCATTTTCCAGGTTGTTACATGAGTGGTATTCATCTTTAGGGGAAATCACTGTCCTGTTGGAGGATACTGGGAGCTGTACCTGGGCTAAGGAACTCTGTCTGGGCTGCCATGGGAGCAAGGGACAGATGCTAATGCACTGAAATTACTTTTAAAAATTACTTTTTAAAAAAAATCATGTGAAAAGCAACAGGAGTGGCTTTTTTCATCCCATTATTTGACTCCAGCTGCTGACCTTGGCTCTGGGAAAATAATTATTCTTGACTTCGAAGTGGGGAGTTTTTTTGCGCCAAAGGCAAACGTCTATAGATTTATACTATTTGGAAAAATCAAAACGGCCGTGAGCCAAGCCATCCAGCTTATAAAACACAACCAACCCTCCAGGGATAATTTACAGCTGACCCTGCAGCACTGAAATTCCAACCATAGATGATACAAAACATAACTTGCACCATTTTCTTATCTGCTGGATGCTCCCATCAGCGTGGGTTTCAGGGACAAAGACCAGCCAGAAGGAGACTGAAAGAAAGGAGAGGGGAAAAAAAAAAGGCTCCAAAATAAGTTTGTGCTAATGAAGGCAAAAAGGCCTGGCAGGCCAGAAGGCAAACTTTGTCATCCACACAGCCAAGAGTTGCGAAGGCAGCCACAGTCCATGCTTTTTCCACTGTGCTCTGCCAAAATAACCCTCAAAATTCTCCTGGGATGAAACTCAACCCACTCTTCACTGTTCCGGCAATCCAGGCTTAGATCCTGCTTCTGACTTACAAAACTGAGTTGCGATGGTTTGAACCTACATAATTAGGACTCATCTCTCAGTGACTGGTTTTGTCTCCAGTCCTTGAGCCTTTAAGCACAGCTACCTGGCCAAGCCCCATTAAATCTGCAAAACCTCCTATGGTCAGAGGACTATCTAAACCATGAAGCAAAGGCACCTTGTCCTAGCACCATCACAGATATTACAGCTGGTGGTGAGTCAGTTTGGCAAGACAGAAAAAGCCATTTACTGGGGAAGAAGCTCTTAAGAAGCCAAAAAGCTGGAGGAGATTTGCCTGTTTGTGCTCCTCACAAGCAGGAGCGTTATGAGAAGCATAGCCTGCTTTGGGGTGGACAGGACTTTCCTGTGACTAGGGTTTAGGCTACCAGTATGCTCCATCTTGTGACTCATTGCAACAGGTTTTGTTCCAATTCACCAGGACTTGATGGCTTCTCTCTAAGACTATAAATATAAGGCTCATCCAGAGCAAACAGATGCAACAGCCTGACATTAAAAAAAAAAAAGCCAATACTTCAATAAAAATAGAGTGATAATTGCTCCAACATCAAACTCTAAATAAGGGTATGGTGATGAGACATCCGGACTGAGCCATCTTGGCATTCAGCAGATCCCCTCTCCACATTTGCACCACACGTTCCACTACCTGCTATGAGAATCTGACCCATCACGTTTCAGCTGAGAGTTTTATTACATTTTAATAAGAGAAGCTTCACAAGACCAAATCCACAAAAACAAGATCTACCTCCACCCTCTCTGTCCCTAAAACAATCAGTTGCTGTTTGTGAGACTGTGTGTGTGTGTGTACACACAAGGGTGTGCATTCACACCTCAGGGATGAGAAATTCAATAAGGAATAAGTTTTAATTTCAAATTTTCAACTGGTTTTGGTCTCCAGCCTCCAATAAAGCAGAGAGTGGCGTGCTTTAGCACTTCACAGCTGTAGACACTGGGGAGGAGTCACAAGCATCCTCTTGTAGCACTTTAAGTTATGATTGTTAAATTACCCCATAGGCCGCATGCAAAGTGCAAGTGGCTGAGATCACCTCTTTGCTAATCCCCTTCTTTTACCCCCAAGTCCTTCACAGATGTAAGAGCACGCTTAAGTTTTGCTGATCACTCACAGTGGGAAATTTTGAGAGACTGAGCTTGTGATTCAAATATTTTTGCCAAGTAAAATATTGGCCTGTAATGATGTTCTAACAGTACAAAGTAGTCGACACCATAAAATAAACAATTGCAGAGAGCATAGCAAAATGGTATTTGGAACCACCAAGGATCTTGCGGAGGTATTACTAAGCCGGTCTGGAGTTCGCAAAAGCAGTTTTTATGACAAAAACAAGTGTCAGTCTTTCCAACACCCCAGTCCCCACATAGAAAGAGCATCTCTGCCTAGAACAGGCCACATTGCTGGCTTCTTTCTTCAAGTTGCATAACTTTTACAGCCTGCAGAAATAATAGAAAGAGTGAAAATGCAATCAGGGCAGACTACCCATAAAAAAGCAATTGTATATATGGTCACACACCCCCACACTTGGATACACAGCTACAGATAGAAATGGCAAAAGAAGAATTACAGGCTGACATGTTCTTTTAATATAATCACAAGAAAAGCATTATCATTCCAAGCAGAAATTTTGTTCACAAAAATCAGCTGGGCTTGATTAGTGGCAGCAGCATAGCTGCCTCCCCATCACACTGAGAACATCAGCAGAGAGCAAAGAAGGAAAAAAAATTAAACACGTCATTGTTATTTGTCAACATAACCAGAAGAGCCCTTACCAGTTCGGATTTTCAACATGTCCTCTAATTTCTGCTCTTTGCTTCCACTATAGACTGCTAAAATGTTCATAGGTACTAGTCAGCCAACACCAAGCACATCTGTAAATCTCTCTTCCTGAGCAAAAGGACATGAGCATCCTCAGAGCACACTCCCTGTAACCAGGTGCTTGCCCTAATCAGTTTCCATGCAAGAATTCATTTACACTTTATTTTCAGAGGCAAATCAGATTTAAGGTCCATCTAGCAGCATCCTAACCCCAAGATCTGCTTATCATCTTGATCTCAGTCTCAAGGTGATCCTGTTGATTGAGGTAGACTGAAACCCTGTACTAAAACACCTCTGTTGTAGAAGCCACCGCTGTGAACTAGAACAGCTTGAGTGGGATGCACATGCCCTTAACAGGGTGTCTACAAGTGAGATGACCAAATCTAAACAGGACAGCTCTGTCGAAGTCCATGGCAAGAAGCAAACACCCCCAGAGGATGGTCCCCCACATACCTTAGGACAAGATGCCTGGGTGAAGAGGGTTACTCTATTTTTGCCTATTTATTCTGATTATAAAAAGAGATCTTACAGCAAATAGCTTAGCTTTGGATACTTTGTAGACAGCTACAGTTTGGTGAGATGAATCCCACCCTTGATATCATAAGAAAAGCTGGCCCCTCTTTGGATCCTTTATTCTTCCAGCCTCTATTTACCTTTAGCGCAGTACCCACAACAGGAACAAGCAGCAGCATGGCAGTGAGCACGGCATCTGAACAGGAGGCTGGGGAGAGGTGTCCAGGACAGCACAGTACTGGAAGGCCACGTTAACCTCCCAAATACTCCCATCGCCTCCCAAGAGGGCTGCCCGGCACACTGCTCTCTGTTCCCACGCCTTGTTTCAGCACATCTTCAACACTCCGCTCAGCAGAACGCAGGCTGAACATGGTTTTAAAGGTCTTTCATTGCCAAGTGAGGGATATTTCTGTGACCTTTCTCACCATTTCCTACAGCAATAGAATACCAATTTAAAGTATCATGCCCTGCGGCTTCCCCATAAAATAAAAAACCAAAACACAAATAAACAAACAAATAGGCCAGATGAGTTTTTCTATAAGCAGCAGAAATAACACAGGGTAGTTTCCTGGGGATTTCTGCATTGTGGTTGGATTCTCTGGTGCACAATAAAGGGATATGCTGTGATTGAAACTCTTTCTGTGGTTGTAGCATTTATAGCATTCCCCTGTGTGGATTCTCTGCTGTCTACTAAGGGTTGAGCTTAGATGTCAGTCTTCTCACGGCAGCTATTAATAAAAATGCTTTTCTCTTTTGAGATGCTTATTTCCACACAATTTTCAAGGTTTAAAATCTTTGAGACAACTATCAAAACGCCAGATTTTGCTGAAACTGGCCCTGGGGTTCAAAAACTAGCATGCAGGAGTGACTATGGATGGATAAACACACAGAGACACACATACATACAGCCCCATATGAGTATGCCATCCTTTTCTCCTTAGGGAACTAAGAATAAAATAAAACTAAAATACTATTTAGAACTTTAACTATTTTTTTTTAAAACCCAAGTCTTCTGTGATCACACTCTCTCCAAGTCTCCACACCCCCAAAGAGGTTTCTATGCAGTTGGCTGGGACCAGCCATATGCAAGCCGTGAGTGCAAGTCTCCAAGACTGAGTTCCCACATGTTTTTTTGATAAATTAGCACCTGGGTAAAAGGAAGAGACACCCTGGATCCTGGCACTGCAAGAAAGGCAGACAAAGCTGGTCACCTTGCTGAACCAGAACACACGGGCTGATCAACAACTCCACGCCCATTTCTACAAAGACATTTCCAAAGGCAGACTTTATAGCTGGAATTTAAGAGGGCAGGATCCACAAGAGGGGTCAGATTTCCAAGGGACACCAAACCCTAAACTTGTGTTTTGGTGTAATCTCACAGGGACTTGTTCCTTCCTTTGGGGCAGGGGTGCATACTTGCTCATTATAGAAATGTTGCAACACAAATTAGTGTCCTTCTCTCAGAGTAGGTGCACAACTCTGAATCCTGGCCTATTCTCTCTATAGTAAAAGCAGTTTGTCATCTTGCTTTCCTCACCAAAATGCATTTTGGCAGCCCTTGGGTATCTCTTTCATATTTGAAAAGCCGCCCAGTTTGTTTCATAGATTGATAATGCATCTTCTTTCCTTGTCTTGTACGTCTGATGCTGTGCTTTGCAGAGAAATGGGTTGTTTTCAAAAAACAGAAACTACTTCTGTAAATCACTCTGTGCCATTGTCATCAGCCATTTTCCTGAGACATCATCACATCAAACTCTACCTCCATTTCAGGCTTTGAATGATTAGACAGTCCTATTTAGCAGACAGAGCTATAAAGGAATGTTAAGCACAGTACACAACAATTAGAGAAAGGCATATTTTTAACACTTTTAGGTCAGCTACAGTTTTCAGAAGATATCCCAACTGTCAGCTCCTGGAGCAACATAAGAAAGCAAAGCTTTGAATGACTGACATCTCTTATTGATCCACAGTGCTGCTGAGCCAGGACAAAGTTGCAGATACCCTCAACCTCATCACACAGAGACAAGCCAGCAATCAAACCATTCCACAGATGAGGGCTCTTGCTATAACCATGCTCCAGCTATTTAAAGGTGTCTCCATTATTGATAAAATGGTGGAAGACCTCCATAGGACCAAAGGCCAGGACATACAGTATCTGCTGGGAGACCTCCCCAGCTGGTCCTTACAAAGCCAGTATGAAGTTAGGCAGTGTGTGTTCAGATCTTCCTTGCTTGCTTGACACAGGAGGCTGAAGAAAAAGCCTCCTTCCCCTGTACTATCAAGGCTGGGCTTCCCACACACATGAAAAATTAATTTCAAGAGTCTGCTTTAAAGTCACAGCGACAGCGTGCAAGCAGCAGGTGCTGAGCTGTTTGCTTTCACTGGCTCTGAAGCAATTGCTGTTTGTGCATTTCAAGATGCTTGAAGTAAGCAAGAGTGTGACACATGAATCACGGAGCATGAAAGAAATAACTGAGGCTTAAGAGGGCCATGGCAAAGACAATTACAATCTCTCCCTTTCAGAGCTGAGCAGATGTTTAAAATTATGTCAGCAACCTCCAAACTATAAACATTTCTCAGGAAAATGTAGATGTGGTTTGCAAAAAAAGGAGATGTATCCAATGTAAAGCAAAGGTCCTTGCTAAGCGAGCCCCCTTTGAGCAGTGGGAACGTCAAACATGCTTGACCTCCAAATCAGCAAATAAGCACATTATAAACAATGTTATTAATGGTTCTGCTTTCACTACAACAAGGAGTCTCCTTGTTTGTTTAACATACAGCAAGCTGGTTAGAGTATACATAGTTTCATGGCCAAACTATATTAAAGCAGTATAGGGAATTTGCTCCTATTGTTTCTAGCTCCACTACTGTGAGACTGCAAGTGGTAGGTGGCAGAAGAGGAGAGGCACTGCTAATCCCAGTGCCATCAGGATCACCGTTGTCATTTCATGTTTAGATACTGATACTGTGCCTTGACTTGCCAAGTAATCACCACCCAACAGTTAATGTGAGAGGTCATCAGCTCCTCTATGATAACACACACAGTCTCAAAGCGCAACACAAGCAGATGTCTCCATCCACATGCAAAGTCTGCTGAGGGCTCAGTCAGCCCGGAAGAAGCTGCTTTTGCCTCAGGACAATAAACAAGCAAGATGCTCTACCAGAACCTGGTTCTCTTCCCCACATATTCCCACACACAAAACCATATGCTACAGCCAGTGTAACTGTACTACATTTCCAATAGAAGCATCTCAGCAATCCTATAACCTTCCCACAAACAAAGCTGAGCCTAGGCAGACAGTCTACATCCTAACTGTATTCCAAAGCACTTTGGTGTCTGTCCATCACACACCACTCAGATTTGCATTATGTGCCACTCCAACCTGACTGCCAGGCATAGGTACCACCCCAGCAAATGAGATGGGAAATTTCAGCTCAGGGTGTTGAGTCAGAGGTGTGCAGAGGGACGCAGAGGCTAATATTATATAGACTTGCCCAGACATCAGTTTCTAAGATCCTCCTTCACATCAGCCAACATTAAGGTGCAGGGAGGCCAACAGACACGTCTCCTAAACAGTAGCTCTAATAGCAGCAGAATAGTTACAGGTTTCAGGCCACCAAAAAAATCCCTAACAAAAGTCCCCTTGGTTTTAGTCATGCCTGACCCAGTCCACATGCTGCATTCCTGTAACTGAAGGGAGCTGGCTCTGATGGAAGCAGGAAAGGGCTGAGCCAGTGTTGCTATGGTTCATGAGTCTACATATTTCAAAGCTGATCCCCAACTGCTAAACATTCCCAAGTGACCATGCTGCAATGGCCAAAGACCTCCACATAAGAAGTAAGGAATGCAGGCTCACATTGAAAATGCATTAGATCAAGGGTTAATGCAAACCCAGAGAGAAAATACAAAATGAAAGGAAACAGAATTGTCCAACAGCCTTCCTACCTGTGCAAACAAGTAGTGATGTCCCAAGCACAGAGGTAAAGAACAGAGACACCCCCCTCAAGGAGCAAGACAGCAGTAAAGGGAAGGAAATGGAAGGACGGTCCCTGGGGATTAAGTATTCCTACACTGAAAGTCTACTCTTTGCAGTGGACTTTCCATCTGGGGTGCCCCTGGGAGCCCGACCTGTTCTGCAGGGCAGCCAGGCAGCAATCTTTCTGCTTCTCAGCTCTTTCCGATGACAAGGATAAGAAATCCTTTCCCTTTTTCACAGGCACATGAGAAGATGCACACCAGCATCGACAAGGCTCTTAGGGACTGTGGTAAGGAGACCACACTGATAGCCAGGTTCTGACAGCAACACTTAAGTTCACAAGCATTTGTTTTATGCTGTTGACATTATTTTTACCACTTAAGGACTCATCCACATCTAATCAGATTCCTTCAGATCAGTCTGATTTTCTGCACTGATAAATCCCTTCCCTCCACCCGCAAGACATCAGTTACTCTCTCCCTTATTTTATGAGCACAGAAAAAACTCGCAGCAGACTAAACACCTCCCTTGTCTTGGAGACTGTGTGGAGCAGCAATTTGCCATTAAGAACAAAACAAGCTGATAGCCCAGCAGCATCCAGGGAAATGAGAAGCAGGTGAAGATACAGCCCCTATAAACTCCAAAAATACCGAGAGGCGCACGGGAGAGGTGGCAAGGCATCATCACTGTGAAAGGGGATGACTCTCAGGGACCCCCAGAGACAAAGCCCACAACTGTGATTTATATTGAACAGGTACTGGGCTAAAACTCAATATCTCAAGCTTTTCCCATTAGCAATAGCGTGCACTCGCAGAAAGCTCCTCACTGCCTCGAGCTTTGGCCGTGTTATGGAGGAAGTCGCAGGGACTGAGGAATGTGCACCAGGGAGAGCAAATAAACAGAGGTGTGCAAATCTGCTAAAAATAACCCAGGAATTGCTGCTCTTGGAGAGGAACATATACTTGGTTGTTCACCACAGTCTACCACAATTGAGGCCTTGTCTGAACAGGTGGGTGGCTTTCCTGGCAAATCCTATCTTAAAAAATAACAAAAAAAACCCCAAAAAACACAAAAAAACCACACAACCACCACACACCAAAAAAAATCCCTCCTCAATCATTCCTGCAGCCCGTCTGTTTTCATCTAGATTCTTGCCAGAGGTTGTCAAAACAAGAAAGAAAAATAAAGCTCCAACATGATTTTTGCTGTTTTCCCCACTGCTTTCCAGGGCATTGATGTGTTGTTCCAGGCAGCCCAAAAATGCCAGCAAGCTGGTGACAAGGGGCAAGGCTGGCAGGGGACACGGCAGTCAGTAGTGCCAGAAACATGGAGCAACCCATTTGGGACACCCATGCAAGGAGCCATTGAAGGAAAAGACCTCAAAGAGTCCAGTAAGAACTGGAAATAGGATTGAATCATAGATCCCTGTGTGCTTGAGGTCTCAAAATTGAGTAACACAGGCATCAGCCACGGCAGGAGGAGGGAAGCAGGGGACTGCGTGTGATTGAAAGCTCAGTAGAGGCACTGGAAAGATCGGGTTGTGTAAGACCAGTAAAATGCGTCTCCTGCCAAACATGGGGGTTGCAAACCAAATCCCCTGGTAAGAAACTTGAGCACTCTGCTAGTTTTTCCAATTCCAGCCTTCAAGCTAAGTATGGGTAAATCTCCTAAAGTCAGGAGTGATCTCTGCATGTAAAGAAATCACCTTCCATTAAAATGGCCTGCTCACATCTTCTCTTTCTTTGACTTCTCCCTTAATTTAAGTGTTCCAAACCCAGATAACTCCAAGTGTCTCAATGCAGAATCTCAAAGAAAATATTTCTTTTGCCCTTCCCCCCACCCTTTTTGGCCATGCTTCTCAGTTTACTTTCACCTCGCTGAAGTCTGAAATTTGCTGAAAGGCTCCTTAAAGGGTAACTCTCCAGCACTGAGTGTGTTTCCCAACACCAGAGAGCACACGCAGCAACAGGAGCACAACTTTTTTCCATGTTTCCCTTTCCAGAGTATAAACCCAAGCTTAGACCCAGACTAGCTGATCTCCGTTTGGTACAGAGGATGGGCATAATGACCACAGCAGTTATCTTTGCTCTACTCCAGCCCTTCACTGGAGATAGAGGCAGGCCCATCTCTTGCACTTTTACACCCTCATTTCTGGAGCAGAAAGATGCATAGCAGTAGCCCAGCCCCAACGAGAGTGGTGGAGCTCATTGGAAATGATCACACAGCCAGACCAGGATGTGGAGTACAACACAAAGCATAGCACCGGAGTCAGAGGGATGTGTGACACCAGAGCTGTTAATTACCTTAGAAACACAGCATTGGTGCCTTCCCCATCACTAGTGAGTGTCAAACACCATTCTGTGCAGCATTTTAAGCTATTTCATGTCTAGCCCACAGGAACTGGTTCCTACAGCCTATGTTATCAGCAGAGACCAGGTAACCTGCCCCAGCTCGCTCACAGGCTGCCTCCTACCAAACACACTGCGGCAAACACAGCAAGGTTTGGGGGTCTCACAGGGCTCTATGTTGCACCATAGCCCAGTGTTGGTTTGAAAGTAGTCAAGTACCATTGCTGTGGTGGTCTGGGACACAGGGCATTCCCTGCTCTGGCACATGCCACAGCAAGCCCAGGAACTCTTTGGCTCCCTGTGCTGGGGTACTGTGGGGGCTACAGGCACCCCAGGGGCCAGTTCAGTGGAGCTGAGCAGGCAGGACAAGCATCAAGAGATACCTCCACTTGGTCCTGAAGACAAAAAAACGCACCTAAGGACACTAAAAGAAAGAGCAGACCATACATACACAACATGATGCCCCAGGGAGACTGCATCATGCTCTGTGATACCCCACCCCAAACACATGCACCCAGCACAAGGCAGATTCAGGTCCACCCTCACAGTGCAGATGTGCCTAGTAAACTCAGCATAGCTCCCCCGAGCCCTCCTGTTCTTGGCCACTGATAGAGTCAAACACAGCAATATCAGTCCAGCTGCTTTCTGACTTGCTTCATGTTACCTCAGCTCGAGTGCCTGATAAAGATAATCTGCACTCGTGGCTTCCTCTGGGTCACTGGGAATGCTACAGGCCCTGATCAAAGGGCCCCTGAGCTGGGCTTCAGATGTGGCTGCTCCTCTGCTGCTTCAGCAGTACCAGCAGCAGGAGCACAAGTCTGGCCTGTGCCAGGCTGATACTAACCATAAAATATAATCTTCAGACTGCATAGACATAGGAAAGTCTTTGAAGCGAATAAATAACCAACTTCACTTGCAGAGGCACATATTTGACCATATTACCTCATCTCAACTGCAAAATATCCAGCTCACAGCTGGTCCTCCTGATTTCTTCCCCTTGCAAAACTGCATCCAGCTCCCCCTGAAGCTGATTTAATAGCCTGTTTAGCCAGCAATGTCCTTGGCCATTTGCTCCCTATTCTAGGAGAAGAAAGTGAGCCTGAAATTTTTTTTATGTACCACTTAACCACTTTTTTTCCTTGCTTGAGACACCTGGTTATAGCATTGTGATTTCATAAATGCTATAGAGTAATGCCTCTTTATAGCAGCCAGAGCAGTATTTTTCTGCTTACTTAGACTAGTTTTCAGTCTGGTTAAGCTCCAATGACTCCAGCAGTTACTTTTATTTGCAATGCTGTGCGCAAGTCAGCTCAGAAGCTGGCCTTATGCTAGTTATACACTTTCCAGGCATTTGGCCTCAGCATTTCACAAAGGTATGGGTAGGAACAGTATTCAGAGAAAGCTTCTGAAGGAGAGGAAAAAACCAAAGGCAGCCAAGAGAGGATGGAATAACACATCTTTCAACTCTGCAGTTAATGTCTGGGTTTAAGTTTTCCACCAGTGCCGGAAATAACGTTGGGAAGGTTCAAGGTAATGAGATTACAAGAGTCAGTCTTCCCTATCTGTTGTCAGAAACTGGCCCAAAATTTTCTGCTCTTATGCACACCAAGGAGTGCTCTAGGAGAATAAACCCCTGTCCTGCTCCGTGCCTATATTGGGTCTGTCCAAGATGGATTTAATCTTCCCCGTAGCAGCCCTCACAGTGCTGTGCTTTGTACTGGGAGCTAGAAAGGTGTTGATAGCACAGCAGTGTTTTGGCTACTGCTGAACAGTGCTCACACAGCATCAAAGGCTGTCTCTCCAACGTTCCCCACCACTACAACCTCCCCGAGTAGGCTAAGGGGTGGTCAAGATCTTTGGAGGATATATGGCCAGGACAGCTGACCCAAACTGACCAAAGGGATATTCCATACCCTATGGCATTGGCTCAGCAATAAAAGCTAAGGGAAAGGAGGAAGAAGGGGGGTCATTTGTTATTTACGTTTGTCTTCCGGAGCAACCATTATGCATACCAAAGCCCTGCTTCTGAGGAAGTAGCTGGACATTGCCTGCTGATGGGAAGTAGAGAATAAAATCTTTGTTTTCTTTTTTTTTTTTTATTCCGTGCACAGCCTTTGCTTTTTTT
>VZTL01038603.1:15766-63391 GCA_013400535.1 Scopus umbretta
CCGCCTTTGCTTTTTTTTTTTTTTTTATTAAACAGCTTTTTTTTATTAAACAGCCTGACCCACAAGGGTTTTTCCATCTCATTTTCCCCCCACCTGTCCTGCTGAGGATGGGAGTGATAGAGCAGCTTGGTGGCACCTGGCATGCAGCTGAGGTCAACCTACCACAATGTTCTGCAGAGTGCTGCAGGAAGCCACCCTCCTAAACCGATCATGAGCACTGGTGGAAACAGTCCCTTGGATGAGCAGGGATTGCTTTAACACAACATCACCCATCAAGAACAGACAAACTCTTGCAACCCTTGACTTTGAGGAGTTTCTGCCCAGCATAGCTGTAGCTCTGTGTGCCTCACAGATAAGGGCTGCCTATAGAAACCCCAAAAAACCTTCAGTATTGGCAGAGGAAAACTGAAATTTGTCACTTGGATTGCCATTCTTAACTGCACTGCAAAAATTAGAGACAGCTTTAAATGTAGGATTCAAATCTACTGTCAGGTACATTGTTAGAGCTCACAGGACTTCCTATATCCTCAAATAAATACATCTATAGCCTCAACAATGCTGTAAGTTATATGTCAAACCAGATGGTCTCCTGCAGAGAGGTAATTTTGCATGTACCCTGGGCAGGAGGTCAGCCCTTTGCCATAGTCTCAAGTAAGACACTTGCAACAAAACCCCAATGTAGCTTAGCTTAAAAAATTTTCATCTTAAGTAACAGAGTTGAAGTTGGTTTTATTTGCCTTCTGGTATTTAGTCTGCAGGGTGAGAAAGACTTACATTTTCCAGGTTTTCTCTGTGACTCTAAAAGATAAAACAATTTTCTCATGTAACTTTTTAAACCAAAACTCAGATTCCCCCTGAATGCGAAAGGGGAAGACAGGGTGCTAAGGAAATCATTAAAGTTGCCAGGGCTTTGATGAGGACACAGAAGCAGATGCAGCCATCCTGGCATCATGGATGGGAGAAGCAAAGCAGACCAGTGACTAATACCACATCCAGCAAACACAATCCAAAGTAATTCAGGTCAAAAGTGCTATGTTTTCCTCTTTCATTTAAAAAGCAAGACAGGAAATGTATAAAAGCTGACAGGATCATTAGGGATTTTATAAATGCTGCTTCCTGTGGTACAGAAAAAGGAAAGAAGAAAGGCACAGGGCCAAATTATGTGCTAAAGTAGAAGCATGCGACTGCGATGCAAAGCAACACACTGCAAAACCAGTGGGTCCACACCCAGAAGAATAAGGTGATCCAGGATCTGTTCTACGATGAAAATGGGGGCAAAGTTTATAACCCATCCCCAAGGGCTGGTGGTGAGGTGGTGCTTGCTATAGGGGAAGGCTCTCCGGCACCTGTGCATTTGATGAGTCAGCAGCCCTGGCCCCAACCTGAAACCGAGTGAGGCCCTAGGACAGGAGGGGAGGTTGGTTTTGTTTTATTTTCTCCAAGGCTTTCCCTATGAAAACATAACCTCCTACCAACATCAGACTGTTTTACCGCGCTGACAAAGTTAAATAATGAATTTGGCACTTTCCTTTGGTGTCTGCTACCCTGCTCCGAGTCACGCACTGGGAATTTGGGGGGAGAAGGGCTAGCAGGGAGGCAGCTCATGTTTGTCTTGGAAAGCTGCGCACAAACCCAACTTGAAGCATCACTCAACACAGCCCGCTCTTCATCTTGCTTCCACACCCTCAACAACAGGCAGGGAGCTCAGCACGCTGATCCCTGCTCCAAAAGCCTTGTGCCTTCAGTACCCATATTCTAGCACGCTCAGAAAAACAAAGTAAAAAGGAAGGGGTGGCATATGGATTTGTTTAAGGAAAAAGCAAAGAAACAACACTCACCACAGGACAGCATAGCTTTACTAGCATGCTATGGGGCTGGAGGGGTTCCCATTGGACACAGGAAGAGACCACTAGACAGCCCAAGCCTCCCAGTCAAGGCAGGAATGGGAGCTCCTTATTTACCAAGCAGGTACTTCCCAAACAGTTCCATATTGTCAAGACAAGGAGCTCCTGTGCATGCCAGCTGCAAAACTTCAGCTTCAGAGGGACTTCACTGCTGGATATTGCGTACCAACACACAAGCAGTCTCTGGGGGGCTTAGGAGTTTTGGACCAGAGCATCTCAGTCCTACCTCAATCCCTTTGTAGGTACAGCCAAGAGCAATTAAAGCAGAGAGAGTGGGTGAAGCATGTGTAAATCAGGCTGAATCACGGCTGATGGCTTGGCCAAGCTGTAGGGATGCACAGCACCTTATCAGGGCCCTCTGCACCCAGGTGTATTTGACTGCCCGTTAGGACAGATGTAGAGGAGATTATGCCAGAGGAGCTGCTGGCTACAATTCTGACACAGCTTTGAAACAAATGCAGATAAATCCACCGTGCACAGCAGAGCCGAAGCTCCCGGTGGAGTGTTTAGATTGTTTGGCAGCCAAAACAAATACATTCGCTCTGCAGGTTATAGAAGGCTGTTAAACCAGCCATGCAGCCAACTCCTCCAAGCCAAAACCGATCTTCTTTCTCTAAACCAGAGCCTAATACCTACAGTGACCCTGTTAAAGTTCATTGATTCTCCTGCTGCCCTCAAAGGATGCACATTATAAATAAAAGGGTGAATATTTTGAAAAGCAGCATTCTCCAGATTCAGTCCTAAGTTTCCCTTTTTTTTTTTTTTTTTTGTTTTAAAAAAATTGGCCCTTTTCTACTTGGAATTGAGCTCAGTCTTGCCCAAAACGGAGAGGAGAACAGCAAGGATTCTCCCCTAAATCTCTGACACTGAAAAGAATCTGATACATCACTACAGCAGAAGACAAGGGAGAGAGTAAGGAGCAGAAGTGGTCTCCGGGGTTTTTCCAGGCTTTTGTCCTGCAAACAACTACCACTCAGCACTGCACTTGTTCCTCCAAGGAGTTTCTTTGGGATCTTGCCTCCTGAAGGCTGGTGAGAATGAGTCTGCACTGGCTTGCTTGAAAGGGGGCAGCAGAAAGCCACTGTGGGTTTGTTGCAGGAGAAAGGGAAGAAAAAAAGACCCCAGGTGTCCTTTGCTCCTCTCTTAGCACAAGTAATGGGTCAGCTGCAGGTGAGAGGGACCACAGGCCCCATGCTGCCCATGACTCAAATGCCAGGGATGCTCAGCAGAGGTGGCACATGGCAGAACATATCCTTGAGGTGGCAGGCTAGTAAAGCCTCTTCCTAGGCACTGGCTGGCTTGATAACAAGGGAGACTTGGAGGAATATTAATTACAGACTACCTATTTCATGAGGTTTTTTTAATCTCTGGTATACTTTGTAACTAATGAGTCATGTTTAATTTGTAGTACCAACCTCTGCCCTAACTCTATCAGCACTAAATTACTGCTTTTGTTGCATTAACCCCCAATACAGCCCAGCGTGCCCTGGCCTAGGTGCTCTGCAAACACATTCAGCTCACAGGAAATGCCCGTGCTCCTTCTCTAAAGGAATTTGCACAAAACACATGAAACAGCTCCAACAAACCCCACATCTACCGCTCCAGAACGCCTGTTGTAGGAGTGTTGTTTATGTGGACAAACAGCTCTTATGCCATACACTGTTGCAATACTCACCTATCTCATCGCAATCTTCACTTCTGTCAGCAAACAAGTCCTAAATACCACTTAGCATCCACACAGCGTCCTGCTTGCTGCCACAATATCTTCTTACACAGCTCCTTATGCAACAACCAGACAATCTGGATTACTCATTGGCACATGGGTTTCTTAAGCTTCATTGCTTATCAGATATCAAAGAAGGATTTTTATTTTTGTCAAGACAATAGCACCTAAAGTTACACCAGGTAGGCTTATGTTTGTCAGGGTTAGAAAGCCTTCAGCTTTCAAGCCATAAACCAACCTTTAAGTGATTAAGAAACTTTTTTTCCCTAGGTATAGGTTACTCAGCGCTTGCTGCCAGGAGATTTCTTTCCTCTTCTGCAGAAATGTCCAGCCAGTCAATGTAAGAGCATCATGACCAATGGCCGCGGGACAGTGCACTCCCTTACTCAGGGGCTTACAGGAGCCAACCATTTAAACAGTGACACCACCAACAACAACCAAACAAAAATAAAACCAAACAAAACCCACTTTCATTTATTTTCCCCTTCACTGGCAGCATAAACACACTGCAACTGCTCCACAACAGCACACTGTACACCCAAATTATTTCTGTGGTTGTTTATTTACTGAGATTATAGTCATGCCTCAAGGCCTCATCTTTGATGTCTGAAACTTTGTGGGCAAAATTTTCTGGAGCAAAATAATGACTTCCAGTATTCCCCATCCAGCCCTGTGACTTGCCCAAGGTCACACAGCTGGGCAGTGGCAGAGTTGGGACAGTGCACCTCTGCATGGGGCAGCCCCAGGGCGACCTGCTGGCACCCACTTTCCGATTTCAATTGCATGGGAACTAAGGACCATGTCATCAGGGTAAAATCAATGATAAATTAGGCAGCTAAACCCTGCGTGGGATCCTGGCTCACATCCATTCAGAAAAAATTGGAAACAAAGTCAACTTCACTGGGAGTAAACCATTTGCTCTACAGCTCTAAGAAAGCATGTGAACGGGAAATGAAAAAATCCCAACAAGAAACTCTACAGTCAACCAGAGAAAAAAGCACAGGAACATTTGCACAGCAAAGAACAGAGCTACCTACAGTTATTGAACTTATTTTCACACAGGAGGAAAAGGATAGATTAACAGATATAGCAGACAATTTCTTCAGTGGGTACAAGAACCAAGGAGTAACAATATACACCAAAAACACTTATGACAAGTTAATGAGCCCTCAGTTTAACAAAGCAGTAGGTCAGGAGAATATACATGTGATTCCCCTACAGGAAGGCCAGATGCTGAAACAGGAGATGCCTTTGCAAGCTCAAGGGAGCCCCCAAAGGTCTGAACGTAGCCCTCTGGTTTAACAAGGTCCAGGGACACAGCACAATTTATAGAAGAGCAACTTTGACACAGGCTGCCAGGCAAGGAGGGAGATTTCACACCAATTAGGAAATGCTGTGAAGAGTACCCTAGGCAGAGGGAGTAGAGTTTCAAAAAGACATACTATGCCAAGTCACTGATTGTATCTAATATCTAATTAGAATATTTTAGGCAAATGAAAGCAGAAACACTAGTGAGAATTTTGACATGTATAGCAAACAGGGAGAATATTGTATATTCTTCTGAAGGGGTAGCAGAAGAAAGACAGCCAAAAGCAGTTTTCCAAACAGAGTGCCAGACAAAATAATATATTAGACCCAGTTTTTGGCAGCAGGAGCCAGCCTTTAAAGGTCTCAATACAGGCTCAGAGGCTCTTTCACCTTTCCAAAGCCCTCAGTCCAATCTCCTATTTAATGCCATCTAAAATTCAAGGATCCAGATGAACCCCCAGTTACAATGTGAAGACACCACAGGATTCACTCTCTACAACTTCCTGAAAGGAGGGTGTAGTGAGGAGGGTGTTGGTCTCTTTGCCCAAGTAGCTAGTGATAGGACAAGAAGTAATGGCCTCAAGTTGCACCAGGGGAGGTTTAGATTGGATATTAGGAAAAATTTCTTTACTGAAAGAGTGGTGAGGCATTGGAATAGGCTGCCCAGGCAGGTGGTGGAGTCATCGTCCCTGGAGGTGTTCAAAAAAAATGTGCAGATGTGGCACTTTGAGACATGGTTTAGTAGTCATGGTGTTGTTGGCTTGATGGTTGGACTGCATGATCTCAGAGGTCTTTTCCAACCTTAATGATTCACCATGCAAAGATGCCAGCTTTGCTGTCAGAAGTCAAAAGCAGGGAAGACACAAGCTGTGCTCAGACTTAGGCTCAGAGTTTCACATTGCCATTTTCTCAATTCCTGCTTGTTTGAGTGGGATCAAAATACAGAAAAGTTTGGTCAACAGCTTGCAGTTATGCCTGGTTTCTACTTAAAATCAAATAGCCTGCACTAAACTGACTCCAGATTTGCTCTGAGGACTTGCAGCCTTTAAGGCATCAGCCAGGGAATCTGTGTGAAATTCAAACTTGAACCTTAGACTGGCAATGGAAACATGGCTAACAGCTTTCAGCAAAGTATTGTCAGCCTCCTTCGGCCTCACTCCATCCCTGTCCCAGTACCTGTGCTGCAGGGAAACACTGCAGTATGTGTGCTCTATCATGGACGCAGGCAGACTGCTGTCCACAGCTCAAAAGCTACCATAGACCCACATACTGCAGATTTCTTTCTGCTGACTTCTCCTTGGCATATCCTATAGGAAAGCAAGTGGGGAAGCAACGTGAGAGCAAGGATGAAAGCAGAGACCAGCTAGATCCCAACAACTGCTGCACTGTCTGCTGGACTCTCACAAGGCAAATAAACTCCAGGAGCATCACCTCTGCAAACATGCAATGTTCATGAGCAAAAGGACACAGATGAAGCAAAGAGCTCGGGAACAAAGAGTGGGCATTTTTCTGAAGCACCTTGGTGATGTAGGGAATGGAAATAAACAGCACGTTACACTACTTAAAAACTATGCTGAATTTCTCCAAGGGACATCCTAGATCCAGCTCAGTTTTATGATATATCGCTTTTTAGGACTCACAACTGCATTCCTGAAATAAGACCCTCGAACCCTCTGAAAAAATACCAACACTAAGTATTCTAAGATCAAGAGCAAGTTGTTATTACATAGCAGAAGCACATGAATTTAAGGGGCAGGATGAGCTGCCTGCAAATAAACAAAATTATAATGTTCTATTTTGAGGCACAAGTGTGAGCAGATTGCAGTGCTGGAGAGGACCCTGTCAGACCCTGCTCAATGCAAGAGGTCAGAGCGAAGATGTCTAGTAGTTTATATTCAAGGCACACAGAATGAGATGGATTGAAAGTTTGCTCTTCCATGTTCTAAAATCCCCAGGATGATGTCCCCATCTTCCCTACAGGAATCTGAAGAACCACAGTGTGAGCTGCTGTGATTTCCCACAGACTCCATTGGCACAAAGTTAGGATTTTGGTGAAAGTGCCTTGGAGTGGCACTGAAGCAATCTCTAACTTCAAAGGCAGAGAAAGTCAAAGGAATTTGGTTTCTTGCAGGATTTGTCCCAATAGGATAAAGTTTTCTCAATATTTGCCTGCCCAGTAGCTGAAATTACGATTCTTCTCTTGTGCAAAGTCATAAAAACAAAGGGTGACAGGCAACAGGTTGCACTGTGAGCTTCTGCAAGAAAACACATTTGATACTTGTCCAAACATCAGACTTAAATAGACATTTTCTGCATTTCTCATTAGAGTTGTTCAATCCTTGTGCAACTGTGGAGTCCTGATACTTCATTCTTTTTTAAGAAAACATTGGGCTTTCTGTACAAATGGGTAGTTCCTGGATGTATTCCCTCTGGTTTGTTAAGTTTGTTGTGGGTCTTGGGACCCCATAAAGGGAGAGCAGACTCCCTTCTGCCAGAGAGTTAATAACGAGCACAGAAAGCAGAGTTGCTGCTGACAGACATTGTTTCTATAACCTACAGACAGAAAGGGCAGAGGGGACGGGGGAGATCAATAGACCTGGAGCGTGTGTATAAGTCAGCATGTCTCTGATCAGGTTTCCTCCAGGGGCTGGATCTCCTTTTTTTTTTCCTTACCAGAAAAAAAAATAAAAATCTCCCAGCCTGAAAGAGTAAGCTTGGACATAGATCTCCAGCCATAACAGGAGAAAAAAAACAAACAAACAAACCCCAAACCATATTCTTCTCCCATTTATACTGGTGTGACACCAAGTGATAGGTTTACTGTGCTGTGACTCTAAGTACAGATTATCTTATCATTTTACATGTTTGCATTCAGATTAATGAACCTTTCATGCTCAGACCATTTTGGTCAACACTTAGCATTCACATCCCATGCTTAAGTGCTCATAAAAGCATTTGTAAAATGATGAGTAGGGTTGTTTTGACAGTCAGGATTCCTAAGAAAATTAGTCAGACGCAGCAGCACTGCTTATTTCTTTGTCCCTTCTTCCCCACAACTCCTCCTCTGAAGCTGTGGAACCTCATGGCCTATTTCAACCACATTCGATAAAGGAATAGACATCAGAAGGCTATTTGGCCTCTACCAGTTCTGTAGTTTCCAGAGCCTCTCCAACACCCCAAACTGAAGCCAGGCCTCAACCCTCACCAAATACCAGAGAGCTCAAGCAGGTGTCCGTCCTGGTGCATTGCTCCAGCTCTGAACTGCTTCTTAACACATTTCCATGCCTACATACGGGTGTTGAGGAAAATGAGGTTATCAGACTGACCTAGGAACCACCAGATCCAGTTTCTGCCATGGTTTGTCTGAGGGCTTCTCCCATCTCTGAAGCAGGCCCAGCTGTTTTTCTTGCACAGACTGGTGCAAGAACACCCTAACATGCGCTTTTTGGTGTCACTTATATCCCTTATCACTTTCGCCCTACCCCCAAAAGTGAGTTTTTAGGACTCCTGCTCACATCTTTTCCTGAATCTTACAATGAACTTTTGGTCCCCGACATGTTGCACACCAGTGAGCCCTGGTTGTCCCGCAGGTGGGCTGGTCCCCATAGCTTGCCTCCACAAGGCTGCCCTTATCTCCCCAGCAGCCACACTGGCAGCAGCGCAAATAAGCCCTTGCAGCACTGCTTGACAGAAAGATTGTTAGGGTCTGTGTGCTGTAAAGGGCTCTTCCTCATCAACAGAATGCCATTATTCATGCAAGGCTTAAACACTGGACATACAGATGCCAGCCACAGACCCTCAGACCTGACATTTAACATCCCAAAGCCATTTATCACTCCGCACCCTTATCCTGGTTTAAAATCCCCAAGTCACAAGGCAAACAACTTAGCGTTTCATTTTTCTGTGCTTTTGTACATTTCTGACTGCCTTTCTCCTTCCTTCTATTCAACTGCTTCAATTAGCTTCCCCAGTGATCCCAAACTCTGCCTCTCTCCTCAGTGCCACCATTGTGTACCCACAATACCTTTGGGTCTGTCCCATCCAAGCACGTCCATACTAGTTTCCACATCAATTCCGCCACAATTTAGCAGTGCCATCTGATTCACAGCTTTTATATGCTCTCCGATAGCAGAGACCCCAGTGAGCTGCTCTGGCTGCCTTAGCATTTTAAACAGCTTTACCCTGAACTGGTCAGCTGAAAAGCACTTATTTCTACAGAAAAGGAGATGACATCAGCTGATGCAGGATAACCATGACAACCTCCCCAGATCAGCAAGGCCACATGTTATTTGAATAAGCAAGCAGAGTTTAACTCTCAACTTTTTAGGCAGGACCTCCAGTTCTAATTGGCAGAGTGAGTGCACGTATGACTTTGCATGCATTTCACCTGTGCTCCTACCAGCATTTTTATGAATTAAAGACTCCTAAGATCTGGAGAAGCTAGTAGTACGGGTGGGAGGAAATACTTCCAAAATGGAATTTTGCATTCCTACCTGACATGGAGTTGACATGCAAATGAAGAGGATACTAGCCCCAAAGCTTCATTTCAATTTATTTTCTAGCAGACTTGCACCAGCATCAAGAAATTGACCGTTTTGCCTAAGAAATGCACTTTGGGATTTGGCACGTGATAGGACATCATGAATCAGGCTCCTTGCCTTTAATCATCTGCTAAGAAAGCAGAGAACTGAAAGTATTTCAGAGCTTGCATTTGGATCCAAAACTACAACAAATCCAGCTTCTAAATTCTATCTTCCTATGGGAAGGGCTTTATACCTGATCAGTATTTTCTTGCTTAAAGTGGGCTGGAAACATTTTAAAATAGGCTGGCATACAGAATCAGGAGGTAATACGTGTTGGATCCAGAGACGATAATTCTTACTGCCACAGTTTTGAAGCGTTGTTGCATTTTGAAAAACTCCATACTTATTTTCTATACCGTTGCTTTCCAGCATATAAACTCTTTATTAAAATAAATAAGTGTAGGAGGATTAGCCTTCTGGATCCAGAATCTCTTACTCCCCAATTCTTCATAATGGTGTATTTATAAAACACATGTGTCCCATTTTGGGGCAATTTAAAGTTTGCCTAGTACATAAATGCTTCATTAAAACAGCTGCTCACAATCTGTTAGTATAAGTATTTTCCACCCCTTTCTGATCATCATGAGAGGAGGCCAAGGCTATAGCCATGAATCCAAACAGCCTGCGCATTGGAGGTGTTCACAGTTTACGTGCACGTACATACTTTAGGGCTTAAGCCTACTATCTGTGGCTCCCTTCCAGGCTCTGGGAATGGCTGTTTTGCACTGGGGTCCTTCCAGATGGAGAAACCTCCAAGAGATGAGGGCAAAAGGGAATCCCGCTGAATTTGCAGGAGCATTTCTGTGCAGCAGGACTTCACTGGGTACAGTTACAGGGACACTTCAGTCCAGCATTGACACATCTTCCACTGAAAAGGAATGGTCCTTTTCCCACCACGTGCCCCTGCCCATCTGCTCCTGCTCCAGCCCTACTGTTCAGGTAGCCCTACAGCAGACTGGATCAGAACACTGATTCAGCTGGAAAAAAATTCTGGCCACCCCCACCTCCCCCATTTTGTCACCCCTGCTTCAAGTATTTCTTGAGAGTTAAAAAACTGCATCTGATCAGCAAAAAAACAAAACAAAACAAAAAAAACCCACACCACACACACAAAAACAAACCCCAAACATGAAGGATGCAGCCCAGCTTGTGCAGCTCCAACCCTAATAAACACTCCTAGCCTGAAAACAGCAGGTTCAATACAACTCACACACACAGTGAACATCTCGTCACCTATAAACAATATCCTAATTTGAGACGAGCAGGCCCCAAGGGGTCTAGCCCAGATCAGGGAAGTCTCCTCCTCCTAACATCCCTGCCAGCATTGAACAAAGACTTGTTCACCGGCCCAAAAGATGTTTGACTTGGAAAAATTAATCATGCCCAGAAAGCAAGTCTCCTTGAGATCAGGAGGCTCAATTCCACCTTTCATTAAACCCCTGCCCTTCTGGAATAACTGCAACCAAGTCAGCAGGGTCACATCTGATTCATTCTGCGACAGGGGATGAAACCTGAACCACAGGCTCAGATCATTAATCCTGTTATCTGGCTGCCTCCCTGCATCAATCCAGAGAGGAGGAAACCTCGTTATCGCAGTTCTATACTTCACGATTAAATAATTCAACTGGATTAATCAGCTCTTTCGGTGCATCAATCATGCTATTGTCCCCAGAGCAGGAAATTTCCTCCTCAGCCTTCAGCCACCTCTGCCCTGACCCATATTCCAAGGACTTCCCTGCACATTTGGCTCATGCCTGTATTTTTCATTTATTTACACAAGCAGCTGTGCCCTGTGAGCAAGAGCAATAAAAAAGCTAATAAACAATAAGCTCAATAACTCCTAAAGTCATATAGAGTCTAAGAGATGCAGACAGTGATGCCTGGTGAGATTTTCAATATACGTACCTTATAACTTGCTAAAAATTTCTCTAAGAAGAGTGCCTTGGAGATTTTGAAACTACCACTGAGCACCTGCCTGAACTGAAGTCTCACCCAAGGACCCACATCTTCAAAAAACACCAGTAACTCTAAGATTTAGGCAGTATCAGATGTTGAATACCTTCAAGGCAGCATCAGAGCAAGGCACCAGGCAGATATACTGTCTCTGCATACAGGTCTACATGTAAGATCTGGGAAACCCAGGAAGTACAAGAAGCAGGCAGGGCAACAGCAACTGTAGTCCTTGGCCAAAATCTCCAAAAACATTGGGTTCTCCAAAATAGAAGCTTTTTCTCTTAAAACTGTTTCTTGCCACAGACACAACAGCAAAACGCACAGCCTACTTTTTGACTCAGTTGATATGCTCCGAGAGATGACAAAAAAGATGACAGAGGAAAAATTTTTCCTCCAGCTTGTAACTTTTGGGGATGCTGCAAGGCTCACAGGGTGAGTTTCAGGGCATCAATGGTGCTGCTTATTCAGCAATGCAGTTAGAGATGGGGAAGAAGCATAGGAGCAGAATTTCCCCTGGGATCATCACATCCGAAAACACTTGCATTCTCTGAGCAGGAAATATCTCCTTGTTCACAAAGTTAGTCCAGAGCTACCAAAGAGCCCCCTCTGCTCCTCACTAACCCCCATCTGAACTCACATCAGGGAACTGATTGCCTCTGTTTAATGGAGATGCAGCACAAAGGGACTCTGGGGGAGGGAAGAAAGAGTGATCGGAAAGGATCAGATGTTGGGCTATGTGGGATTTGGAATCTGGACATGTGAACTTTACAGTAACAAAATAGGCTTTCCATAGCATTATTTACTCTCCTGATACAGAGATAAACCATCACTTCCTTGCGTTACCCTCTTCCAAGCAAGAGCAGTGAGAAACATGACAAAAAAACATTCCCATTTAAATTCACGCTCTTCCCCCTGAAACACACATTTGCTTTGAGCCTCAGGTTAACAAAAACCACAAAACCCCACTTAGCCAAAACCACAACATTTTCCTTGATTTGGGGTCAAAACTGACAAGTTCTGCCTGTTTTCCTCCTGCAACCATCAATCTTCTCAGGTTCACTCTCAGAGCACCTCAGTTATACTGAAAAGTTCACAGACCTGGCACAAGTTTGGGATTTATTATTAAACCTGCCAGATTTCAGGTTTGATTTATGACTCTCTCATCCAGCCATGTTATCGAGTAGAGACAGGCCCTGCAGTGCATGCTGTGAGGTGATCATAAAGCTATAAACTTTGAAGCCAAAAGGGACCACTTGGATCTAGCCTGATCCCCTCTATAAATGCAGAGCAGCAACCTGCCAGGAACAGGGCCGTAGCTTTTAACAATACTTTTATCTTTTTCTGTTTCTGCACCTCTCTGTGGTTTCTAGAGGCTGCTTGTAGCAGAAAGGACCCTGTGCAGCAAAGCAAGAGGGGAAGGACTCCTCACCATGCCCTCAGTTCTCCTGTGGCTTGGCAGCTTTCTGCAGCTACGCTGAACGCTGTGAGAAGAGTGCTGGAAGGTGAAGCTGTTCCTCTTACTGGGTTGTGAGTTACACACTTTCTCCCCCAGAGTGTTTCAGCTCCACATACAATCATGGCATTGTTTTTTTCCATTTTGGTTCAGAAGGATCACTACCTTTTTGCATTCAGCCTTGTACCTCTGCATTCAGCAATAAGACTCTTTCCCCCAGATGCCCCCCAGGACACCCCTAACGCACAGGGACAGAACAGGATTCCTGTTGCATTACACCAGCTTCACTGCCTTAGGGCGCCTCCGTTCTGGGCCTGAAAGTCACAACTTCAAGCACTTCCCCAGAATTACAAATCTAGGGAAAGGACACACACAGTCCTGTTCTTGAAGACCTGTTTGCAATCCCACCACCACCACTCTGCACGGACTCAGCCCCATCCATGGGCCTCACCTCCCCTTCAGGTCAAAGCCTCATCCACACAATCTCACCCCTCCCTGCAGCCCCCAAAAAGCTCACACAGAGTCACCCTGAAGCCGATTCCCTCAGCCCAATAATTTGAAAGGAGCTCTTCAAGACAGGTTGAGAGGCAGCTGCGACACAGCAGGATGGATCAAACCCCACAAGTCACTGGCATCAGCCACTCTGCAGCAGCAGGGACCCAGCACAGGTGCTGCCCTGTGGGCCTGGATGCTGGAGAGCATCTCTGCAACCTTAAATAGACCCAAATTAACAAGCACTTGGTTTTCTTCCTCAGTTTTCACAAGTATAACACCCTGCAAGCCTCAGGGTCTCTGTGAATAAGCAGAGCCATCACTAGCCTTAGTTCACCAATGCACTCACTACCCTTAACACAACTGGGACCTCAAAACTCCCTATTCCTTTCCACATTCTCCCAGAGAGAGCTGATCTGGCATTGAGCATTATTTGAAATGTCACAGCCGTAGCATTTACTTATCACATACTGACATCAGCACAGTCCTAAAGACCAGGAACTGCTGGAGCAAGGGGTGCCCAAAGGCTCCCAGCCAGCTGTGCTGGATGCTGTAGAGGAAGGCAGAAAAAAAAAACAACAAAAAAATCCCCCACACACCAAACCAACAAACAAAAAAAACCCACACACACCAAAACCCCCCTCAAGATTCTTGTCAATATGACCCATAGTGGAAATAAAAATTGGGACCAACTGATATTAACCCAGAAGACAAACCTCCATTTACATGAGCTTTCAGAGGTCTCAGAGAGACTACAGCAACTGTGGAGAGGAAACAGTAAAAAGCATGCACAGGAAGTCCTGACGTTTTGTCACTAAGCCATATGTCCAGCATAAAATGGTTAATACTTTTTTCTTGGATTTGCAAGGTTACATTTATGTTATTTTTATATATTTTACATGTATATGTAAAATAAATATAACTTATTTATTTTATGTTTTAAACTCCAAAGATGTCAAATGCAATCTGCAGAAACGAAGGGCAATTTACTGCCAAGGTTTCAGGAGCAGTCCCAGGGGCCCCATTTGCAGTTATAACAACACATTTTATCTTCTGCGCAAGCAGGAAGGGGGGGGTGTAGCAAGACAGAGGCGGAAGTAAGTGCTGGCAGTGAATCAGATGATGTGTATTAGGGAGATAATAAGCAGAGATTACACACTTGGCAACAGTTTTGCACTGTGCCCTCAGTTTATAAAGCTCAGGTTCCCTTGCGGGATTACTTGCTGTCCCATAATGCCTTAGGTAGTTTAGTCTAAAAGCACATCCCGCCAGGAAGACCTGGTGCAGCCACGCCGCCTTGCGCTTTTCCCTTTCGGTTTTGATGAAACTCTCATCTTCAGCAGAGGTTCAGCACCAGGCTGGTGAAGCACTTCAGTCCCAGCCCTTCACAGCTTCCGAGGACTCTAAGTGCTGCACATCCGGCACTCCAAGTGGGTGGTATGCCTGACTGCCAAGTTTTCATGTTGAATAGTACCATCCCACTACTACTTTTTTTTTTTTTTTTTTTTAAAAAAAAAAGGCAAACAGCTGCATGGCAAACACCCGCAAGAGCTCAGCCGGAGCCCACCACCTCGCACCAGGAGAGCTCCTGGCCAGGGCACATGGCAGCCTGCTCACATAGCAGTGTTGCATCTAACATAGTGCAAACTGTTCATTCTGGTCAGGGTCTTAGCTAACCCATACCCTTGCTTTAAAATGCCTAGAAGCCTGGCAGAATACTGTTTCCGATTCAAAGTTGCTGGCACTAAGAAATTCTTGATCTGACAGGGTGCTTAGTGGAAAAGCAAAAATATGACTCATTCAAAGATTTTTCTACAGTTCCTTGTTCACTTGAAGACAAGATGGCCAAAGCTTTATAAGTTCCCCAAGAGAGCTCCAAATGTTGTATTTCATTTCTTAGTGCAGCCCTGGCTCCCTCCAAAACTTCAAAAGCTTCAAAGGAACAGCACTTGACTAAAAAATATTTGCTGTCTTACCACAGTGACTCACTATTTTTATTCCAGTACATGGTCACAAACTTCTGTTTGTTTTTGCAGACGCTCTCTGGCCTCTTGCAAGCATCACTCTGCCCTTTTGCTTTGGTACTTGAAGGTTTTCTTGCAGCAACCCACAGTGCTATGTCCTGCCTAGGTTACAGCTAAATTTGTCAGTGGTAACAGACCTGCAGTAAGTGTGGGACCAAGGAAAATATTATCCCTCCTCTGCTGTGAGGTTTGTCCACCTGGTTGCCTGCTCTAGGATCTTAATTAAGTCAGGTACAGCTGTAGGAGAAAAAACAATGAATCAGCAACTCCCCTACACCACCAAACACCTCAAAGCACAGAGCAACAAGTATGGGAGGCAGGGAGGAAAAAGCCCAAACAATTATTTTTAGTAATGATTTTTTAGGTGGTATGATCCCAACTGTCAAAAGCAGGAAAGTAATCAACAATAACATCTCCAGCAACAAAAGCTGGGTCTTTCTAATATATATGCTAAAGCTTCAATCGGAGATGCCAAAGCCATGAGGAGAATTTCTGTGGCCAATGTTGGGAGGAGATATAATTAGATGACTGGAATAGACACTTTTGGACCTAAATTTGGCAAAACCATGAAAATGCTCAAGTATTCACTTCAGCATGTGCCAAAATACTTTGCTCAACAGTTCCAATTTAGACAGATACTGGACTAACACTATTTATATATTAAAATCTTTCAGCTATTACTCATTTCTTTTTTAGTTTTGCTTCATGGCTTAATGAATGAGTTTTGTCCCAAATACATCCACATTCTCATCTGTTCTGTGCATTAATTCTCAAAAGGAGCTTCAGCAGAGGATTTCTTATCTATGTATTCATCAGTTCAAACTCCCTAGTGAGGTCATTTCCGAAGTTTTTATTAAAAAGAGACTTCTGATTCTCGGGGTCATGTTGCAAATTATATCTTCACTAATCTAGGAGAGGTCAAAAAAGAAGTTGGAGTCAAAGAGCATCTCTGACTCCTCAGCACACGTGTGTCTTGAGGCTTTTAAAAATATACAGCCCTGCTGTTATAAATAGAGCATTCTTCTCTAAGGTCAAAACCTTTCAAAGTACAGGAAAACATCCCTTCATTTCTTTTTATAATTATTATATGATTATTTTTTTTAATCCTCAGAATAAGGGTGCACTAAACTGGGACAAGAGTTGCTCTCAGGGGCAGTGTTTCGCCCCAGCTATTTTTACATTGTTGGAGGGTTAACATGAACATCAGTGCCATTTCATTTGTCAGACACTTCAACAGCACATCACCAAGAACAGCAGCTAGTGATTTACTCAAGAAGAGCATAAGAACATGAAAGTCAAAAGAGAGAAGATGAGCAGTTTTCCACTGAGCCCTTTTCAAGGACATGGACACAGAAAGGTGTCATGGTAGGGTAAATCCCATCCTTGAGGCTGTGATCAGTTCTCTTGCACTAAAAGTTGCTCAGACATGTAGTAAACAGCAATTGCCCCACACAGGCGAGGCTCTTCCACATCCACAAGCACAGCTGGACTGACTGATCAGGGCACACAAAAGCAAAAGAACAATTTGGATGATGGGAAAGCACTTTTCAGAAGTACTCTTATTTTCTCACATCCCTACTCAGTAAACACACGCTATAAGGTAAACTTATGCTCAAGCTGTCCTTCAAAGAGCAGGAAGCTTCACCTATTTTAGCAGGACAGAAGCATTTTTTCTAAGGGCTTTACACAGAATCAGGGTGCCAGCTTGCAAGTGTGACCACACATTCTGGAACATGCAGCCAAACAGGACCATAATACTACTGCAGGGCCTTGGTTGCTATCTGCAAATAGCCATGCAAGCCAGCAGCAGCCCACCCTCACCAGGTGTTATACTGCTCACATGATTATTAAGAAGTAATATCTACTGAGAAACTACACAAAGACAATAAACCAGACACTATGTGGAAAAAAACCCAAGAGATCAGTCAATAGTTGAGATGTGACAAGTCTAAGGGATTCTTTGAAAAAGTATTTCTTCACGTAATGGGCACTTATTCACAGTCATCTTGGTTCTCCAGGTGCAACAGTCCCTGGTCTATCTCCAATACTTGGCAATTTCCTTGTGGATGGATGAAGAGAATGACCTCAGATCCCTAACTGGCCTTACTTTGGAGTGATCTCATACAGCAATTCATGCCTCTACATCCAGGATCTCTCCTTTCTGGTCAGCTAAAACTTTGCATGGAGATAAGTCCTGTGAATATGTCCCCAGGTTCTGCTTGGAGGGCTGTAGAATGAAGAGGACAATGCATTTGCATGGTATACAAATCCAGGTTTTTATAAAGAAAATTTAGTTCTTCCAGGAGTCATCAGACCTACAAAGAGAACCTGCAGCATGCAGAAATTGTTTTAGTTCCTACTCTTGAGTAGTCAAAACACAAAGCCTGGTTTGTTTTCAAACCAACCAGTTCATAGGGGTCTGTCATGGGGTTTAGCCATTATATTGTCTTTGGGTTCAACCTAAAATAAGTGAATACAAATCAGATAAAAGATGCCATCTCCTTTTATCTTACTATCATTTCTGGGTCAGGCTAAGCTTGACAGTCACTGATAGGTGGTGGGATCTTTGAAAGAAGTAAAGTACATGCACTCTTCCAAAAGAGCAGTAACAGGACACCATAGTTTTACTGAGGGATGCATTACTGTGCTGACTTACTAGTTAACTTGAGGATTAAAAAAATTCTCTTTTGGAAAGGCACAGGGAATGCTTTTAGGACCTCAGGTTTTGAAGAGCTGCTCTACAATGCAATAACGTACATGCTTTCTCCAAGCTGTATTGATGCCAGGAGATTAAAAGGGTGTTGAGTGGTGCCGAGCCTCTTGAGGGGTCGTTAACATCATGTGCAGTACTGGAGTTATTTTCACTGGCTCAAGCCATCCTTGCCTGCTGATGAGTAGGCAAGGGTCAGAGGAAGTTGCTGTGGTCACAGAAACACATCCCTCAGGGTCTATCTTTCCTCTCCTTTCTCCAGGACACCTAAGGACTCTTCGCCAAGCCCAAAGCCATTTTTCCAAAGGCCTGAGCAACATCTCCTGTTGCACTGCCCATCATCACAACTGCTTTGGAACTGCAGTAGCAGTGTGAGGACTGCATTTGGGGAGCTATCCTAGGAGAGCCCTTGGCAATATGCACCACACATGAATTTTACCAGTCCCAAGACCAGTGTTCATTATTGATAAACATGCTACTTCCTTTCACATACTCAGACAACTTCCCCCTGAAAGCACTCACAGCTTTACACAACCCCAGCAGCTCAGTTGTTCCACAAAAGTTAACACCCAAGGGCAATATGAATCTATCAACTTGTGCATTAGGCAAGTGTGGAAGTGAGGTGCTTTTCCCTACCTTCCTTGTGCACTAATTCTGCCCTGGCCAGTCTCTCCAGTGTTAAGTTAACTCAGCTGGCAAGGAGAATAACTTCTAGGCTTAGAGACAGTCGTCTATTGGAAACAGCGGGCTCCATCCCCACCACTACTTTTGCCAAGAATTACCTCAGTGAAGTCTTTCCAAATTATATTCTTGCACTGAGCACAGCAGCAATAATAGGTATGCCACTACCAATACCACCATGCATGCAAGAGAGATGAGGTGGCATCTGCCTGTTGAGAACATCAGGAAGCAAAAACTGTGAACAGGTATAGGGCTAGAAGTAAAGCAAGACATACAGTAACAGCAGGGCTCAAGAGGACCTGCCAGAGCATCCCCACAAGTAGCACTTGGCCTGAGCTCAGAATATCCCATGTTTTTAAAGTTTAAAGCAGTCTAAGGGCAGGGTGAGTCTCACCCTAGGGACAGTGGGGTCTATTCCCCACCTCCCACAAACTTTATAGCCTTGACTCTTTCCAAGCCTCGTTTGCCTTCTCTGCTAAGCACTGACAACACCCTTGTCAGCACTGTGGCACCCTGCTCACAAGGTTGGATGGTACTGGAACGTGGCATCGGATAAAAGCTATTTAGCAGTTAGTGTCTCCTTGAGACTTCACCTTGACATTTCTAGAGTGTTTTCTCTACCAAAGACTTCCAAAACCTCACAGTCTCTCCCTTGCATTTTATCTCCTTTCATAGCCTGACCTTTCTGCATGAGTGAGGCAGATACAAATAAAAGAAGTCAACCTTTTCCCCCTTTCTGAGCAGCGAGTCCGACAGGAGATCAAAGCACGCAGTAATTTAGCCCATGGAATAATAAAAGTCAATGAGAACAATGTGTTGCTGACAGGGGAGTTGTGCCATGCCGCAGCAGGGAGGAGGGCCCAGGCGAGCCAAGAGCTATTCATTGGAGTTGAAGAGACCAGACAGAGAGCAGGGGAAGAGGGAGCTCTTGTTTGTTTTAAGAAAGTTCTTATTTTTAAAGAGGACCCATGGATTAAACCACAAAACCAATATTATGAATATTTACAGGGCCAAACTCAGCAATCCCATGCCCAAGAAAGTTTCCCACTGGCTTTAATAGGTACTTTGCCTTTCTTTAGGTAAGAACCCCTTACCACCATGTCATTCTGCACTTTTGAGTGTGGTTGCTTTCTCCACTGCATGGACATTTGGTCTTGTACTTGGAGCTGCTTCACTATCTTGTGCATTAGTTCCCCTTTCTGAGCTTCCCTCAGACAGGGCTTGTGTAGGTGGAAAAGCCTTTTGGAATCTCCAGGTGGAGAGCAGGAGGAAAACACAGTGTGGCCTGTGGAAGGTGGCAGGTCCAAGTTGATGGTCCTTCCTCTGCTTCACCCTCCTGGGAATTGTTGGCCATCACCCAAAAAGCAACTGAACAAGAACAGTTACATAACCCCAAAGCCCTCCCACCATCAAATAGGAAAGAAAAATCAAATTGCAGGACAGAGTCAAAAATAACTTCCCAGTTAGCAAAGATAACAGCCCAGTCCCCACCTCCAGCAGAGGGCATCCTCTCAGCCACATGTGCTTGATATCACATGAATTTCTCATCTCACAGAAGAGAGAAGGAAATGACAGCTCCACAGCTACCAGCCAAAGCAAAGGGCTAATGGGTTAATGAGGTACCTCCAATACAGCACATGGAAAGGAAGCAAAGTTTTCCTTGGCCCACTGCAGATCCCAAGAGATTCGCTGTGCCAGAGAAAGCGCTTCTGTATTCATCTTCTTCCTACAACCTCTGCTACCATCACGCCAAGCATGTAGGGAATAGAGCAAGTGAGCAGAAATTCTGGAGTGACCACCCCTGACCAAAAGATAATAATTAGATCAAGTTCTCATCAGCATACATTCCTCACATTTGCAGCAACAGCTAAGGCTTTCAGAAAGCTGAGGCCATTCCGATAGCCATCCCATTTGGCCAAAGCAAGTGTGGCCTGGTGTGACAGTTCACTGCTGCCACAAAGGCTAACCTATGGGTTGAAAGATCACAGAGAGTCAATGCATAACCACTTCACTTGCTCCAAGGAGGAACCCAGCCCCACTTCCATTGCTCTGACAGAAGGTTGGAAGCAGAAACACCCAAACAAAGCAAGTATCAGTTTTGGGTCTGACCTTAGCTCAGATTTCCTCCAAAGCTTATCTCCTGTCCTTCCCTTGCAGAAGGAACACAAGGTCTTCAACACAGCTTCAGAGGTCCCACCTACTCTCACAGCAGCCACACCATGATCAGGGTTTGATTCCTGGAATCCGCTCAGGCCTCTGGTCTTCAATTCAGCAGATGAAGCAACCAGCCAGACTCAAACCAACCCTTTACTGAGGATTGAAAACATCAAGCTAACATTTTCTTGCCATGCTTTATTTTAGCATTTTTGCACATCTCCATATTTTGTTGGCTTTGCCATGTACCTGAAGCCATACTGCAAGAGAAGCTGATCTCTTCATCCCGCCATTCTGGCAAAACCAAGAAGCAGTAGAAACCTCATACAAGTTGCTTATAATTTCTTTAAGTTTCCAGATCTCAGTCCTGACCAAAAGCTTCTAATGAGCTTGGGCAAACTCTGAATGATCCTCTGAACTGTCAAGTACCTTGGGAAAACAAGAGTCAAATACAGTACCCAGCACTTTGAAAGGTGCTTCAGAGTTGGGTGCTCCTGGACCAGCGTAAGGATTAGAGATGCAATACCTTTCCAGCCCCATGACTGTAGCCCAGCCTGTCATTACAGTTAAAAATCAAACAAACAAAAAAAAACCCACCACACACCACCACCACACTTTGTTATTAAACTGATGGGAAAGAAAGGTAACCCAAATTCTCTCATTATGTACCAGCCTAAACCTGCAGGGGAGTTTACAGAGGCACACCAGAAAAGTCAGAACAGATTTATCAAGCAGGTTTAAAGAAGGGAAAGAATGAGTGACAGCTCCTTTCTTGAAAGGGAAAGAAAAGAAACATTAACTCCTGGTGTCAAAATGCTGTAAAACTGGCTTTTGACTCAGCACAGCGTAATGATGCTTGTAAATGGGGTAATTGGTTTGTGTGAGGTCATGAAATTAAGCATGCCTATGCTTGCCCATCCCCTGAAGCACAGTCAGCTACAGAAGAATATGATGCATGTATAGCACAGGTGAAGGTAAAGAAATTAATGTTTCATGCAACTCATTAATCAGGGCTAAAATATAATATTAAATTTAAGTATGTGAAGGGCTAAATATCTGATAGATTGAAATTCCTATCCCCTGTGGGGGACATCATGCCCATTAGCTCCATCTTCAAAAGTGTAATGCTCAGCATTACTGTGTGCACACAGTTCCCTCCCACTTTACAGCTACGTTTCCTGGTTAGAAGTACTTAAACCCAAACATCATCAGAACTGAGCTTTCAGCAGAGAGCAATACTGTACTGGAAATAAGAGACAGGCAGATGTTGGAAGGGTGGCAACGGATGGAACATGAAGCACGCAGTGTGGTTCAAACATTTAGACACTGGGACAACAGCTGGAATCCCTTCTGTTTATGTTTCCAGACTTCTCCTTTAAGTAGGGGGTAATTAAACACTACAGCAATTGGACGATAGAATGATTTATTTTTAAAGCACCCTCACAGCCTGGGGCTTTGGGAAGCACATGGAGACATGAACCTTACTCCAAGGAGGAGAAACAGAAGAGCACTACATGTACAATGACTGAGGGTAGGCAGAGGTGCAGGAAGGAGAAGCAAGCAACAGGCCAGCACAGAAAGGTGATGTAGATCTTTGTTTCACTGTCAGCTCAAACCCTTTAATCTTTGCAGGGATTGTTTATGAGTTCAAGGAGAGATGGAAATGGTGCCAAAAGATTTTTTTTAAATATTGAAAATTACATATTCCAATACGGAGTGTCCCACTTGGAAAGCAGAGTCCAGCACACAAATAAGGAAGCCTGGAGGACATGACTGCTGATGAGTAGACAAAAATGAAAGAGCCAAACTAGGATGGAAGAATTTTCCCAGGGTCACTGTGGCAGGTCTGGGGTAGAGGCCAAGGTGGGGGCAGGTCCAAACTTCTGTCCACTTGACGTGGACAGAACGTCCCAAAAAGTGACTGTTCCCTGGGTTCCCTGGCTTTTGAGAGAGAAGAGACCAAGAGAAAACATAACAGTGCTCAAGCATAAGAAAGCTGTCACAATAGACAAAGGACTTATTCCAGATGGGACAAGCAGCAGGGGCAAAGACTGCAGGAAGGGAGACCAAGGACAGACATTAAGAAAGGCACTTCTACCACCAGGATGTTGAGGCCTGGAGGTCCAAAAAAATGAATGACATAGGAGCTTTTGGCTTCAGGAGGAGCTAACCAGTCCTTGGAACTCTTTTCTGGTCTCGCTTGTCCTGAACCCCCTTCCCTGTAAAATCATGGAAGTGGGAAAATGACAGCAGCCTGTCCATCTGGAAGACGTGGAGAACCAAAGGCATCCTTCCCTTCCATGGAGGTCAGGAGACCAGGTCCTCGAAGCCAAGGACCATGGGAATTCAGCTTTGCATTCAGTCCTGCTTCACAGTCCGTTTATTTCACATGTTTATTTAACATCTACATGAATCAAGGCAATATTATTTCTCAAAACCCAGAAAACTTGGCTTCGCTTATTCAAACATTTGGACAAGGAAGGAAGAAAGCCCAGCTCAGGATTTGGCTGGTTTAAAGAATAGGAATATGCAGTTATTACCCTGTTGTCAGTGGTTCAAAACCAGCCTGGTTGGAGGAACTGAATGCGATTGCTATCTGGCAGTTGTTTGGGGAACCTCCCTAAAAGAAGTCATAGCCTCAGCTCAGAACCAAGTAGATAAGAGTCCTGCAAGGACAGGGAGCAAGGCAGTTTTTCCTGGAGAACAAGGAAAACCATGGACCTTCTGGAGGTGAAAGCATCCCAGCATGAAGGTGCTTAGACAGCTCTTGCTGTGCCCGTATGTGACTAAAAGAAGAAGTCAGACCCGCACTGAACCCATCCAGACCCACCACACTTTTACCTACCTGGCATCTCCAAAAACATGTTTACCTACCTGGCATCTCCAAAAACATGTAAGCGCCCAGAATAACAAACACCCAGAGCAAGGGCTGGTCAGAAAAATGCTCCTAAATGTTGGAGGATAATGCCAACAGCACAAAGTCATAAAACAGAGCTGCCAAGACATCAAAACAAACGAGGGTTGTTGTTTCCCTCGCTCCCCTGAGAATAACATTAAACAGCAAGGCAGCTGCAGAAGCCTTATTTTTCCAGCAATTCCCAAGGCAGCTACCATCCCTTGCCTTTAAATCAAGACTGGATGGTTTTTTGGAAGACACACTTTTGTCAAATTCAAGTTATTGGGTTCAATAAGGGTTGAAGTTCTCTGGCCTGTGCTGCACAGGAGGTCACATCCTAGATGATTTAAAATTGCTTTTGGTCCTGATATCTATGGAAAAAACTACAAAGCCTCCCTTATTAGAAATGAAACAATAAACAGCAGCACATAATAAAATTGTCAGATTCGGGGAGCCTTTGCCCACAGAATAGCTGTGAGCAAAATGAAGGCTCTTTGGCCTTGCTTATTAATCACAAGGATTCAGATTCATTACTAAGGTCTTTTATCCTACTTTCCAAACAAAATAAGGTTCATGGAGTCACACTGTATGCACATTTCATCATATCTAGCATTTGAGCCTGTTATCCACTTTTGACAGGGACTAGAGATCAGAGATATTAACTTACTTCAAGTTTGGCAAAAGAAAGTGAGTAGAAGGAAAAGAGTTCAATTAATGTTCCTAATGAAAGAAAGGCAGTAGCATAAAAATTAGTCCTTTGCACGCCAGAAAATGTCTTGGGGCAGGGGAAAGAGGTTAGGGATACCCCCTACCATGGGGAGGAAAAAAGCTTCTATCGGGATTGTCGTACCCTAAGGAACCAACTCGGGCAACATTTCTTACTAGTCTGGATTTTCTAGCATCCAAGAGGGACAGAGCTCATGCTGCAGTTTTAATACAATTAATAAAACTTGAACGAGCCACCAGACACCAATCAACAGTAAACTGAACTCTAGCAGATTCAGTACTCACAGAATTACTTTTATTTATGGTTAATAAGACACAGCATGGATGGCAGAGCTTCAGAGAGGCTCACAAGCCTCCCCACCACATGGCCTACAGTACAGATACCACTGGGAATACTGATGGGCTGGGGCCAGAGCCTCTGCAAGCCACCTATATATGCACTTCTAATGAGCAACAGAGCAGTCTGCAAGGCTTATATAGCCTCCATCAAGACAGAACCTAATTTAACAGGTTATTCTAACCGTATTCTGCTGGGGAGGGGGGAAGGGGAGGAACAGACCCAGCGCCATTTAGAGATTCTCACTTGTTGGTTATTGTTGTAGTTTTACCCTCGTTGCTCAGGCACCCTATGCAGAAGACAGAATGTAAAGAATTTCTGCAATGACCTCATCCTCCTGGTTGGCAGCCACTGCTCTCACTGTGTCCGCGAGTGGAATTCAGCATGAATATGGCTTTTGCTTATGTCCTTGTGTATGCAACACCAGTGACATCAGCGTAGCTGTGGGAGCATGGATTCCTTATTAGCAGTGATTGCAGAAGCCCCAGGATGTGCAATGGCAATTTATGTAACGTCCTATATAAATTTCACCCCCATCCCTGTACCATTTAACACTAAAACTTCAAAATATAGCTGTTTTCATATGAAAACAGATAGCTTTGTTATAGTTTTATTGGTTTTAATCAGAGATGACACCATACCACATAAAAGTTATTTCTACATGCATAGATTCGTCACAACCTTGATTAGAAACACCAAAGAAATCAAAGGATTAAATGCATCTTTCTGGCTTAAGTCCAGAGTTAACCTAAGGAACCTGTAGGAAAGGCCTATGTTTGGTTTTGACATGCCGATCACCCAGGATAAATAGGTGTCAACAGGTACAGGTTCACACCAGGGTTTTGCTGTAGTTAGCACAGGACTAGCACACTTCAAGAACAGAAACAAAGAGCTCTTAAAAATTAAAATTAACAAAAATATTAAAACTCATGCGTGACATGTATCCCTTGATTACTTCAGAGGAAGCTAAATATAATTTCCAGAGATAACACTGCTCTGCATCCAACAAACTTAATATTTGAGCACCTCTGAAATCCCGACATTTTGGGGTGTCTGTATGAGTAGAGGCGATTTAATGAATCTGGCTGTGACTGCTGATACTCGTCATTTTTGCAGGTTTGCTCCATTAACATATAAGACTATTTGTTTTCATTTGGGCAAAATCCAGTTTCTGTCACACCAATTCATCTGGACAAGTCTTCAGAAAATCCATCCTGGCCAGCCACTGTGGAAAAACCTGGGTTCACCTGGAACTAATGAATGAGTAAAACTGCGAATGGGACAGTCAGTAGTAGCTGTTTCCATAGAAAGATCAAGCATGTTAACAACCAGGTGCCAGAATCAGCCCATAATCCTCCTCCAGGCTAGACCAGCCACTGCAACAGCACAGTCCTTTCTTATTCTGAAGTTTTACCTTACCTAGCCTAAGCCAAGGTGGTTCCCCACACACACAATGTTTCTCTCATTTGAGCTCTCATCCCTGCATCTGTAAAGGCCAGTGAGAGGGTCATACCAATGACATTATGTTTAGATGCTAGATGAGAGAAACCAAATAGTTTTTCTTATGTGAGCTCCTCCATATGCAGAGCTTGCTATGCTGAGCACTGCTGTACGCAGCAAGTGCTGCCCACTGAGGCCAGCACATTTTTCCTATAATTTGTTCCTTTACTAGGCATCAAAACATATTTAAAATCC
Organism: Scopus umbretta; assembly: GCA_013400535.1. NCBI lineage: Eukaryota > Metazoa > Chordata > Aves > Pelecaniformes > Scopidae > Scopus > Scopus umbretta. The sequence goes on from VZTL01038603.1 coordinate 42,406, forward strand.
AGCTGACATGACTAAATTATTGATTCCACATCATGGTGTGGATTTATGGCTTGTTTTGAGAGCTGCAGAGTCTGGTTTTAAATGTGCTTTTTATGCATTTATACCAACATAGAAAGTTAAAAGCTTTGGGGAAAAAAGTAGTTTAAAAAACAAATCAATGGGAAATGAAAAAGACAGTTTTACACTAGTTCTAGCACTGCTGAGAAATAATCCCTTTGCCATTGCATGATTCTTACACAACAGATCAGGGTTATCATCCTCATCTCAGGCACTGAAGAGCAGCACACCCATGCAGGATGCCCATTAGAGAGCCAAGATCACACAACAAAATCTTGTCCACCGGCCCTTTGCCACTCTAACTCAGCAATCTCACTAAACACGTGTCCTTATTACTCCAAGCAAACAGCTGCAATAAGCAGATTAAACACCAAACATCCACTTTGCAGACCTCCGACCAGGGCCAAGGTCCCTGTCTGGCTGGCACGCACTGGGGCTATGCATGGGCAGACCGTTGAAGTAGTCCGGGAACCAGGGCTTGGATTCAAGTTAGAAAACAGCAAGGAGCTTTCAAGCCAAGAACAACAATACAGCTGGGAACCGTGCAATGCTTTACACTGAACAAACACGAGCTAATTTATCAGAGCATTGACTCCAGCTTCTTTCCGAGATAGCACTGGCAGCACCTCTGAGCAAAGGCAGACAGAAACAGCAGAGAGGGTAGGTAGGGCATAACAGGGGAAATTCAACCAAAATAGCCTTTTTAGAGTGAATTAGATTAAACCAAAACAAGAACAGAGGGCAAAATACTTAGAGCTCCCTTTGAGCTTTATCATTGACTGCAGGTACAGTGCACTTAACCCAATGGATCTAGGCACAAGACAGGCACTAGAATAAAGGGAGTGAAAGATACACATGGCACACACACTGTCCTGCCCAAGTATGCCAGGGTGCTGGACACACCTGTCCTTTAAGGAAAGCGGAGCTCAAAGTCACTTCAACTTGCTGCAGGTCACTGTTTAATTGTATCTTGTTTTTAAGTTTGCCCTGGTACCATTGTTGTAGACAAGTTGGCTCGAATATAGGACTCCACACAAAGCTCCAACGGAGTGCATTTACAAGTGAAGAAGGAAATGCAAACAGAGCTGTCGGCTGTTTCCAGTGTCACAACCCCTGCCCTTTCCTAGCATCGGTCAGAGGAGCAGCACAAGGCACCAGAAGCCTTCAGGGACAGCCGGTTTCTTGCAAAACTTTGCTTTTGCCAGCTCTAATGTTCCTGTAAGGATCAGGAAATCTTGGTACTTATCCAAATCACATCTCCAAGTCTCTCTTTCTCTGGCAATTTCAACAGGATTACAAGGCTGTCAGTTAACGACTGAATGATTGAGGTGACTTGTCCACATGCCAGCATGGCCTGACTCAGCCCAGCACTGCCTGTGCCACCTTCTCTCAGTCACAAGCCCCTTTGGGCACTGCAGGGACACGTCCCTTACTGCTGGGTTTATATTTGTGCTTAGTGAAAGCAGAATGTGATAAAAAGAATAAAACCTCTACTTACTCTCGCTACTCAGGAATTCTGGTTCTTTAACAGCTCCCTTATTATTTCACCAAGTCACCCATATCTCTTTACAAGTAAATATACACTGCCCCTTCATTTCCATGAGGGGGTGGAGGAAGAAAGTACACTGTTTTCTCTCTGTGGTATCAGTTTTCAGCGTGACACACAGTTCACTGCAAAAAACAACAGCCTTAATGAGCGCGGTTATGCAGTTGCTGCACCCAGTGTCAGTTACTCAGCTCCTGCAAGCAGCGCCGAGCCCTTCACAGGGTCAGTGCCAAAAGGAGCGGGGAGCAGCGCGCATCCCCCATCCCTTGCAGCTTCCACCGTCACCCCCAGAAGGTCTTTCTCACTGGGGGACGGTACATGGGAGCTCTGTGTAAACCCTGCTATGACTTGCTGCAGCTGATCCAGGGTCACTGCACCCACTGCTATGTTTACACCACATCAAGGGGTGGAAAAGTAACATCGTATGACTTTACACCCAGAGCGGCTATGTGCCAGGGGCCCAGATAAAGCAGTTTGCTAAATTTGGATGGGAGGAGAGGCCCAGGGGATTTCATGAAGTGCCACAGGCTGGGGTCAGCCCTCACAACTGAGGAGTCAACAAGTCCTAGGGAAGCTTTAAGAGTAGCAACCTAAAAGGACTCTATGCACAGAGCTCAGCAAGCAAACTCCACAGCCATTTGGAGCATCTCCTCTAATCCCATTGACTGCAATCATGGCATCTGCATCCCATGGACCTTGCTGGGCACTAGAGAACTTGCCCAAAGCACCACATTTCCCTGCTTACCAGAGGTAGGTCTGAGCAGGCACCTCCACATGCTGCTGAAAGAGGATCCTAAGGAGGAACCTGCTCTGAAGGAGTGAGCTGTTGGTTGCATTCAGTCCTGCTCATCAGCCTCCAGAACCCCCTTCAGGCCCTGGCAGAGAACAGAGCTCGCCACCACCTCCCTTTCCCCTCCCAACAGGAAGGGTCAGAGTTAGTCCCATCTGTTTGCTCCCAGTTGCCTCTTCTCAGGCTGAGTTTTTCTTTTCACTTTTGACCAACAAACCCCATTTTAATTAAACTCCAGCCCCATCACAATTATTTCCTTATACATCCTTGCCTTTTATCTGCCTATCAGAAGACTGTCCATCAGATTTAGGATACACCACAAAGCTGCTCCTCAGGCTTTGAGTGTCCCTATTGACTCAGGACAGGATCCCAGCCTGGGGAAACCGCCATCACATCCTCATTCTTCACCCAGCTTTAATTTACTGCTGACACCAGGAGTCCCAAGCTTCTCCTCTTTACCTTCATTGTGGTCTCCAGCCACTGCAACAGCCCCACTCAGCATCACAAGCTAAGAAGGAATGACACCCGAGGAGCCGTTGCCATGGGTGCAGACAGTGGTCCCTCTGAGTTCCCATGGTACCGGGCGAGACACGCACCAGGGCAACAAGAGGGAAGAATACACACCAGCCAAGCTATTTGTAGCCCATCTAAGCATCTCGCAAGTTAAACAGTTTGCCTTTCTTTCCCTTGCTCCCAGCAAGCTTGGGGGGCTCCCACCCACCAGGGCAGTGCTCACAGTGCACAAGAGGCTAAATAATTGTCCTTACTGACCTGGAGACAAACATAAAATTCACTGCAGGTGCTCAAGTGTGGCCAAAGGCAGAATTTGGCTCCAATGAGCTGCCTGTTGGCTGGTTTGCAGTTTTTGGCATAAAGTTCTCATCTTAGCCTTTGCTGTAGGCTAGGGTAGGGCAAGGGACTGTGCTCCAGGGCTGGAGTGCAGCAGTGTCCTCAGAAGCTGGTGGGGGGGCATCCCCCTGGGAAGCATGTAACACAAGACTATTGCAGAATGCATAGGAGGAGGATTACCCTAGACCTCGCTGCACGGCCATGGAAAGGACATGGCAGTGGAGACTGATCACTCTGGCCAGGGACAAGCATGTATGGGACAACTCCTAAGTCATCCTCTCCCTTGCAGACAGGCTTGAGTAGAAGAGGTCATTTGCCCAATCTGGAGTGATTTTCACAGTTGGAGCAGATTCACCCAGCCCTTCTCACAGCCCATAGAAAGGTTTCTGCTGGTCTCCCTAGGCTGTGCCTGCAGACCACTGGTCACCTTGCCAGAGACGAGGCTTCATCAGCTGCCAGCACTCAAGTACTCTATCATTTAAAATTCACTCTGATGTCCCATTTCACTGGTGATGTCAGCCAAAAGATATTTTAGCAGAGGGGGGAGAAGAGCCCTGCATAAGTATAGGGTGTGACCAAATCCAGAATGAGCTTTGCCTACAAATTAAGCATCTTTCTTCTTTAAACTGAACCCCTCCTTCTCCGTGCCTTCAAACTCATATCACCCCTCAGATCTCCCCACAAGCAGAGGAAATCAACAGCAAGCCAGTCAGCTGGACATGGTGGTGAGACCAAGAGGAATTAGTCTTCATAATATATGAAAAGAATTAGGACTATTTAATCTCCTTTTCCCCTTATCAGTGGTCTCGAATGTCATTTTGAGAGGGAAACGCAGTAGAAATTCCTGCAAATCTTTCCTACAATTAAGGAATTGACAAGATTTTTCAGCTTTTTCTCTGTTTGAAAAATTACTACATAAAGGAAACAGTCTTTGCAGAGCATATAACTCACAATAGGCTGAAACATTATCTTAAACTATTCGTCTGCTTCCTGCTTAAGTAAACATATTAGGAATGTGTGCATATATTTTGTGGGCAGCTTAAAAACAAAAAGAAGAAAGGTATATAGCCTCTCCTGCTTTTGAGTAGCACATTGTTTATGTTGTTATAAGCACAGATGATATTTATAGCTGAACACTGCGTGAAAGTGCAGGCAAGCTGGGAAACATTTGTTAGGTTTAATGATCTTTTATTTAACTGGTGCAGAAAAATGCATCCCTTTGGATTGATTCATGACGTGAAACCTTCTTCCTCAAGAAAAGAAAAGCCTCAAAAGTTCAATCTGACATTTTAGCTCTCAAACATCCAGCAGAGATGTCCACAGAGCAATATCTCCAGCCCGACAAGTTGGATGGGGTTAGAGCAGGGAAAGGATGAACCACAGCTAGAGATACATTTTGGGACAAGAAGCAGAGCCATTCAAACCACCTGGGCTAGAAGGGACCCATCCTGCACCACAGCAGCCCCACTCCACATTTTATAGAATGCATTGCACTCCTCAAAGCATCCCAAGCCAGAGGCTTTGCAGGCTGCAGGGAAGGGGCTGACAAAGCCTTTTGTCAGCATGGCATCTCCCCCATTTGGCCAACAGGCTAACCAAGGCCCAGCGACCAAGTCAAGACCAGAGCTGAAAAGAGCTTTTAATCAACTCCCAGTTGCCCGAGCTTGCTGCAGCAAGCATCTGCTGTAGGGAGCAAGCCCACATGAGCAAAGTAGCAGCTCCTCCTGCAAGCCCTCGGTCAGGTAGTCATGGGTTTTTACAGTTTGACACCTCTCACCTCACCAAGGGCATTGCATCTCTGCACTGTTGTAGAATTAACTCAACCCTGGACCAGACTTTTCTGAGCAGAGCAGTGACCCATCACAGGGCTCTGCAGCCTGTGCTCATCTTCCACTACTCCTCCAGGGCAAATCATGTACACACACATGTGTACTAATATTTGCTGCTGTAGGGATAAGGGCCAACCGAGATCTGCTTTTGTGGTTGTAGAGAGGGAATACTATGCAGAGACATGCACCAGAGCATCCCCATGAAGCCTACTGCAGAGCCAAGAAAACCCAAGGGACTTGGTACAGCAGAGGCTCCCTGGAAGCTCATGCCCACTCCATGTTATGACCATCCCTGCAGCCACAGGGAACAGCCAGTGCTCCAGCCAAGTGCATGCATCTGCCTGCAGTTTTTCCTGAGGACCCACCAGTCCCACACAGACCACTTCCACTTAGGGACTGAACACTAATCATTCATTAGGCATTGCCCAGGTCAGCCTGAGACATCCCCCAGTATTTCTCCTGTACATTTAGGTGCTTTGTGGACAGAGCTCCCAGAGTTCAGGACAACAAACACCCACCAGTCTTTCCCTTTAGAATCATAGAATCATTTAGGTTGGAAAAGACCTTTAAGATCATCAAGTCCAACCATAAACCTAACACTACCAAGACCACCACTAAACTGCGTCCCCAAGTGCCACATCGACAAGTCTTTTAAATACCTCCAGGGATGGTGATTCAACCACATCCCTGGGTAGCCTGTTCCAGTGCTTGATAACCCTTTCAGTGAAGAAGTTTTTCTTAATACCCAACCTAAGCCTCTCCTGGCACAACTTGAGGTCATTTCCTCTTGTCCCATTATTTGTTACTTGGGAGAAGAGACCACCACTCACCTCAATACAACCTCATTTCAAGTAGTTGTAGAGAGCAATAAGGTCTCTCCCCAAGCATCCTTTTCTCCAAGCTAAACAACCCCAGCTCCCTCAGTTGCTCTTCATAGGGCTTTTTCTCTAGACCTTTCACCAGCTTTGTTGCCCTTCTTTGTACGCACAAAAAATCTGTACTGCAGGGGCCTCAGGTCACTATTGGTTTCCCAAAACCAACAGAGAGAACACAAGTTTGGTACTTACTAAAAATGCTTTAGAGGCAGAAAGAGAGAGGATTTGCTTCCAGAGATCACCCAAGAGATCTGCATAATGTATCTCCTATCACCATACAGAAGGGAGCAAACACTCATCTTCTGCTCTTGCTCTCACAGGTATGGCTGTAGGTCTCCAAGCCTCTGAAGTTAGTTTTGTCCCCATGAGGGTTTTGGTGGTCAGTCTGTAGCACATGTGAACAAGCACTTCCACAGAGACAGCAAAAAGAGGCTGCTGTCTCACAAAGCTGACTGCCCTCACCCATGTGCTCCCTTCCAGCCCTAAACCAGGTAAAAGATGACCATGGACCTTTATTTGCTGGTCCTGCCTCTTACTATTACCCACAGCAGGGCTCTGGGGTAAGGAAAGACAGGACAGCAAGAGCTGCTTCACACTGGCCACATTCCTGGAAACCCTCAGGTTTTTCAATACATGACAAGTCACAAGCTAAAGCAGCAAATAAACAAAACACAAAAAATAAAACAAAGCCCTCATCTGAGCTACATTGTCCTTATTTGCCTGTATTTTCCTTTTTATCCCATAACTTCAGGGGAAACAAGCCCCCAAGCAAAGGAAAGCCATTTCAAGGTGCCAGATTCAACCCACCATCACTCCAACCCTTCCCACACAGGCAGCTCTCACATAGATTGAGCAGCATCTTGGAAAACCAGCATCCTCTAAGAAGGCAACCTCAGGGCTCCTGCCCCAGGCCTACTTGCTCTCAAGCCAAGTAAACTTGATTACTCCTGTTAACTGACTGCTATACTATTTCTCCTCTTCAAATTGTATCAGCTTCTCTCACCCCAAGCTGCACACCCACCATGCTCCAAAACTCTACCACCACATGACTCTGCCAGGTCCCCAACCAAACCCTCCCAGACACACAGTACTTATCAGTAGCACCTCTCTACAGTCAGAAAGCAGGGGTAACCTTGCAGGCATGGTGACTTAATTCATTTAACAGACTTTAATAGAGGAGTGGGCTCCCACCTTGTTTCCAGGTCCCCACCTGCCCCACTCCTGCAAGCGAATGGCAGCATAGCCCAGGGCAGCAGCACTCTCAATCAGCAGCATCTTCTCAGCAACACTAATGTGGCAGGACCACTGTGACAAGGTTAGGCTGAAATTTTCTCCAGAAAGATCTTGCTTAGTCCTACCTACAGTTTACACCAGCTCAGCAAACTAAATAAACTCTTCTGGCAAAGTCTTCTGTGACAGTTTAGCTGGAGCATTTCAGCTCTCACTCATTTTCATTGACTCAACAGCTGCAATGACTTAAGGCAAAAACACACACACCTGCTCTGTGCAACCCCTCCACAACTTGAAGACATTTGCTCCCAAAGTAGAGGGGAGATTGTGCTTGCCCCATAGCTGCTCCTGCTTATGCTGGGCACTGTGGTACCAGCCAGCCTCCTTGCAGGGGGAGTGAAATGCTAGAGGATGAGGAACAGGAGGAGCCAAGGAACAGAAATCCTGCTGGAGGGGTGGGATGAGATGGGTCGCTAAGGAAAGCAAAGGCTTCAGCATCTGTAGTGAGGCCACCTATGAGAGCTCTTAGTCTATGTGAAAATGCCACCAAAGAAACCAAAAGTTCCATGCCCCGACTGACATTACTGTTCTGGCAAAAGCTCCAAGGGTGGAGTTTGTCCAAGTCATCAATTTTCATGTTTGAGTTTGATGAGATAAAGAGCTAATGTGTGATTTGTGCTAACCAAATCCAACACAGCAAGCTCTGTCCATCCTTCTTTTGAAGGGCAAGGTTTAGCTGCACAGCGCAGCTGCCAATGAGCCATTAATTATGACTTGCATAAACCAAGCAAATCTCACAACAGATCTTCCTAGTGCCCCCAAGAGAGTTTGGCTCTTTCAGGGAGCCCATGCTGCCATGCTCTTCTCTGCTGTGATGAGCAACCCCTATTTGCCAGGAGGATTGCAGGCTGGCACCTCTGGAGGTCTGCACTGATGAGCCTCCTCTCATTTTACCACCATAAAATAAGATAACTTTCCCACCCTTACATTTAACAGCAAAACTTCTGCCAGGCTTTATAACTTCAGCATCCAAACCCATCATGCAATCATCAGCACACCTCTGAGGAAGTGCTGGAGATTTGCATGCTCCTTACAGAGCACTGGGGCAGAAGCAGCTTTACAAAATGCCATTCACTGGCAGAGCTCAAACCACTGAGATACAATGCAGTGGTGCTGGGGAACTTGTCCTTCATGGGGATGCTGCCAGGCCAGCTTGGGGGCTAGGGATGGCACTGCAATCTATTCCAAGAAGTTTGTTTTCCAAGAATCTAAGAAACAGAACAAATGCTTTAAAATTCAGGCCAGCAGCCTTCCTACAATGAGTTTTATTTACTGCCCACCAGGCAGGGTGCAAAGAGCTCTTTTTGTTGGCCCTGCTCCCCACTGTGTAGTTGGGGCATTTGCACGTTTGGGTTGGAAACACTCTCCTTTTGTTCTTACAGGAACCAAGTTCACAGTGAACGATCCATTTACTCATTGACTGCTGTGTCCCCTAAGCCTTATATTTTAGGCCCTTTTTCCATAGACAGGGAGTGAAGACACTTTTTCCACAGCAAGCAACGGAGAAAGGTCCTGAAGGGAGCTCCCTGGAGCATCATGTAATGTCACTGAGGAAATGTGGTCTGGATGAATTTTGCTGCCTACAAAGCAGCATCCAGCCAAGGCCAAAGGCTGCAAGAAAAAATTGAAGGTTATACCAGAGACACGAGTGCCACCAAGCTTAGTGGGTCAATCATGCATTTATCCTTAGGATGAAAGAAGGAATTCAGTTGGGGCTGTGGTGAAGCCCAGAAAGCACAGTGGGGAGATTTAATGGGATTTTAACCATCAATTTTAATGGGACTTTCTAGAGTTCCCACAGGGCATAGGAATCATAGAATCACAGAAATATCTAGGTTGGAAAAGAGCTTTAAGATCATCAAGTCCAACCATAAACCTAACACTACCAAGACCACCACTAAACTGCGTCCCCAAGTGCCACATCAACAAGTCTTTTAAATACTTCCAGGGATGGTGATTCAACCACGTCCCTGGGTAGCCTGTTCCAGTGCTTGATAACCCTTTCAGTGAAGAAGTTTTTCCTAATATCCAGTCTCAACCTTCCCTGGTGCAATTTGATGCCATTTCCTCTTGTCCTGTCACTTGTTACTCTTGTCCTATCACTTGTTATAGCTCCCTGTTTTCATCACTCTGGGTTATGGACCGGGGGAGCAGCTGCCTCACACTGTACAGCTCCCTGTCCCTTGCAATGCTACCTCCTTCCTGCAAGGGAAGCTCTCACCAGTTTTCAGGGATGAGTGATCACTAACATCGAGGATCTGCTCTGGGGCCAGGGATGACAAAGGACTCCTTGCCCATGGGGAAAACAAAGGATGTGCTTCCACACCTCTGCTTCTCTCAAACTACAGGAAAGTGACATTAGAAAGACCTGTGTGCCATTTCCAGCCTGCACACCCCAGAGGCTGCATCCAGATTAGGGTAAGCCCAAGACCTGTCCTGACTTGCCCCACTTCCTCACAGGCTGTCAGGGCTGCTGAAGGAGCAAACATGCGGCTCCTGCAGCCCCGCCACAGCCATTGGATGGGAGGAACCAGCTCTGCAGCCCTGCTAACATCGCTCATGAGCCCCAGTACACCCACTCTCTAGTTTACACCCTCAGTTGAAAAAGCTGTTTGCTTAAAGCAGTGCAGCACCCTTGTCCATGTTCTTTGGCTGGCCAGTGCCCTGTTTAGTGCTCTCACTGCAGGTCAGGGCAATAGCCATGTATTCCTGGCCCCAAAGGACTGCTGTTTGCCTCCTCCTTTTCACTGCTTGGTGAGACGTCTCCACAAGGAAATTAAGTTCACTTCAGAAGCACTGTGTTTCAGAGTTAGAAAGGTGAAGTCATGTCCACTTCAGTTAAAGGGATTGTTTAGGTATCGATGTGAACTACCAGCTGTTATTCCATCCTAATGATTGCTTCAGGTCAGATAAAGCCCTGTTGTGCTATACCAGGACTTTTATTGGCTGGTAGCAAATGTTTAGAGAAAGCCTATAAGAATCAAGTAAAGCACAGAGCCCAACAGCACATTAGGGACTTGTGAGCTGATGTCTGTAACAGCCGCAGAAGGATCATCCACCAGGATCTCACTTAACTCACTGTGTGTAATTCAGCCGCACTCACACACGCTGCATCACAACCCAACATGAGAAGAGGCAAGTTTAAACCAGCAATAACATCCCTGCATGGAGTTGCAACAGCTTAACTAATATTTGAAACCTGCTGTCAAGGAACCAGTGCTGCTCTTTGTATCAAGCAGAGGTAGGGCAGATGCAGTTACAGCAAAAAAAAAAAAACCAAACCAGAGACATCAGCACTTCTGAGTCCTCTCCCCAGCTCTAGGGAAGAAGGCAGGCTGGTGGCTGGAGTAAGGAGACCAAGGCACCCACTCCATGCTCCTCCAACATGGAGCAATCTCGGGCTCCCCACTTCACTCTTACATGCCTCAGTTGACCACCTGGCAGTGGTGACCCTTCCCAGGTGCACTGCAAGAATGGCGAGCCTTTGGGACAGCTTGAAAGAGCCCATGAGGGGGAAGGTGTTTTGGAAATCAAAATAGCTATTGTTTTCCTCCATGAAAGATTAACACATTTCATCATGAAAGGGTCAGCTTGGCCCATATGAAGACCAGACTGTTGTAACCTCTGCTGTTTCTTTGAGCAATTTTTCTTCTGAAGAAGGAGCCGCCAGGCCAGTTCAGAGGGAGCACTCCTTCTGAAGGTGAAAAATGCCTGGCATTGTGTCCAGCCTGTGTTTGAAGTGGGAGAAAAGCAACTTTGAATAAGCTTTTTATGGGCCCCATGGCTCTGCTTGACCATAATGTCAGCTTGTAATTAGCAACAGATACCACTTCTGTCACTCACGATGTTATCATCAGCCGTCTTGCGTTTCAAAGTGAGGAGAGGCATGTAAATTATGGGCAATTTGGTCTCTGAAATGGGCTTTATGGTTTTTTTCTGCAGGGCGACCAGGAAGCCTGGAGTTTGTTACAGAGATAGGGGTTGAGCCAGCAGAGAGAGAGGCAGGAGAAAAGCAATGTACATTACAGAGCTGCTCCAGCAGATTCCTGGAGGTAACACATATGTGCCAGCTCCCTAGTGAAGGCAAAGCTGAGTGGTAGGTCTCACAGGGGCTGTATATTTTGAGAAGAGAAGAGAGCAGGTTTGGAGACAGCCACCATCCTGCGTCTGAGATGGGGAGGGCTCTGCAAGGCTTCATTCACACACTGACGCAGAGAGCTGGAAGGGGAAGAGGACGGCTCGCTCCTGGGCAGTCAACGCAGTGTTATTTCCTACTCAACATACTGCAAGTGCTTTGGCTGACTAAGTGTTAGATGGCCCAAGAACAACTGAGACAATATTTTCCCCTTATTGATAGAAAACATTGCCTTCAACTAAAATACCATTTTCAGAGTGAAGGAAAGGCTTGCATTTCCCAAATCAGATTTTATTTTTTGTAAGGAAGAAAAAAAAATAGTCACATCATTTCCAATTTTGACCAAAAGCAGTTATAACTTCTGATAAAAAGAATGGAGCAAAAATTTTTGCCTTATCTTTTTGTGGAAAAAGTCTATTTCCTGCAGCAAGCCCAGCAAGTTTCCCACATCCCTTGGCACTGCTCTACAGTCTAACAGATCTCACTGCCAGAGCACTGGGATGAATATTTGATTTCATCTATTGCTATATGAATTATCCAGTGTCCTGTTTCTGCCTTTCTTTGGCCTCCTGCAGGAGTCACACCGGAGCTACTCTTTGCAAGGGCTCCCCAGGAAATGGGCTAAAGCAGAATTTGGCCCCACATTGACTCCGTGGTGTCAAGTTATCCCCTTTTATTTGTTGGAGGAATTCAAGCATCACTCTCCTGCTCCAATCTTTCTGTCTACCACTGGCAAATAACACAGCCAAAAAGGTTATCTGCCTTCAAACAGAAATAGCTTATGTTTAGAAAAGAATTAAGTTTTGTTCCCTTTAGAGTTGCAACCACATCCTCAAGGCTGTTAACCTGAAAGTGAACTTCAGATAATAAAACTCTAACCTCACCCCTTCAGAAGAGCTAGCAGTCAGCAGCTACCTTGTGTACTCTCCCACTATCTGCCCCATCGATTACTTGATAGCACAGCTTGTTTTCTTTTTCAAGGGAAGACAGCTACTAAATCTATGCTTCCCATCCCTCTCCTTAGCACTCTTGGGCTTCTCCACAGCTGCAATGCTTTTCCATCGTCCCTGCTCTGAGTTAAATAAACATTATGACACATACTGATTGCTTTAACAAACTTTACTGTTCCACGTCCTCGGCAAAGCATGGTTATCTTTTTACAGAGAACATTCCTTTCCTGTTGCTATGCCTACTTCAGCGCCATCCAGCATGATAGCCAAGACTGCTGAACTAACCCGCAATTTCCAATGACTCTGTTTTGCTCATCTTGAAATAGCTCAGAAGGGGTATGGGGCCAGACTGCCAGCAGATGTGAGCTGTCAGATCTCCTCTGCCTGCAGCCGAACTCCCGCAGTTTATCCTAGTCAAGGACCTGGCCGCAGCTGTTGGAGGGTGAATTTGTCTTCTAAAAAACCCCTGGAGCTAAAAATGTCTGGGTGGAGTGAGGTGGGTGAAAGAAAAGAGGAAAGAGGGGTATGACTGCCAGCATAGCCAAGGAAGATCAGTTTTATCCTCCCCGTAAGGCTGCCTTCGGAGTTCTGTAATTTGCAACTAAATTGCAGAATCCAGAAATATTTCTGGCAAATGGTATTTCACAACCATTCATCATCATCGTGCACAATTTCCTTCACATGACAACCTATGTTTTAAAACTTGCAAAGACAGGGGAAACTGCCATTTGTTTTGGCCAAGCCAAAATAGCACTTGGCCCAGGGACTTGGGGCACCGTGGCTGCTCCCGTCGATAAGCGCTGGCAGGCCAGTTCCTGCCAGGCGGGCGCGGGCACCTCATGTTTCACATACACCACATAACGGTTTCAAGAAATGAGTGTGTTTCAGTTTCCCCTAACCAGCTCGTTTTTCACATCTAACACAGCAGTGCCTATCGTCCATGTGGTTGTACCACTCTGTTATTTACTGCAGGGCAACCTAGAGATTTTAATGTCAAACTTCCCTAAAGCCAATGATTTTACCTTTTTCCATGTTGTTTTCACTTCCCTTGTGCAAACATTTTATTTTCAAGAAAGGACAGGTTGGCTCCTCAGATACCTCGATTCTCAAAGGTCTGATTATTTCTATCTAGTGGAGACTCAGATGCAGTAGCTCCACAATATATCTAGTATGCTGGACAACACAGAAAGAAGCTAGTGAAGCCGAAGAGGATTTCTGGCAGCCTATCAGTTGTAAAAGATAGTTCTTCCTCTAGGCAAAAGCCAGAGTATCTCTGGGTCTGCAGGATGTGTGCATGCACTGCCCTCGCAGCTCTCACTTTGAATATTCCTGCACCTTCATGCACCACAAACCCCAACTCTCATTGTTCTAAGGACATTAAGTGATATACAGGATCTAATTAAGATTTCTTCTTTTTATCTTTCTGTTTAGGCTTTTTCATGACCTAAATGCAATACATGGGACTAGTTGTGCATGGGGGGAAGTACAAGGGTGTGAGCAGAGGAAAGGACTTGAAAGGAAGCAGATAAATCCCAGGCTGAGTCACTCCTAGCCCGAATCCAGCAGTGAGCACATTGCTAGCTATGCAGAGGCTCAGGCCAGCCATGCAAGATTTCAGGGCAGCCCCCTTTCCCAGGCCAGGCCAATACTCACCCCTCGTTGGGGGAGTCACCACCTTGTCCCCATCTCTCTCCCTCCCACCAAGCTCTGCAACTAGAGCTATGTCCATCTCATGGGTCCAGGAGCACTGGGAGGAGGTATCCTGGGGCGTCCTACTGGAGATAAAGCAGAGGGTCACCCTAGGATAAACCCAGCACTTGGGGAAGAGATTTCTGTTCATTCTCCTCCCAAATAGAGTTGTGCATGATGGCTCTCTGGAGACCCTCCACCTACCCTGTCCCAACAGATACAGCAATGGCAGCTGACTTCTCCCTTAGCTGAATCCAGCAGCACCAAGGGATGCTTCTGCTGGCAGCCCACCAAAGACTCATCTCCAGCCATGGTGACATAGCCAGGACAACACTCAAAGCCTCCAGAGCTCAGGAAGGAGGGAAACAGGAGAGCTGGATGGGTCCAAACCCAGATGGAGAGAGAAAGCCACGTGAACAGAGGAAAAGATTCAAAATCTGGAAATGTGAACAGCACAGGCCACGTGCCTTGAGTCTTGAACTGGCCTCTTTCAACACAGAGTGGTTGGGAGCTTTTTTTGGGACTCAGACAGGGATTCTTGGAAGGGTGTCAGGAGTGGGCTGGATGTATGCTCCAGATCCACATGGAGAAAACCTCCTGGTCTGGAACATCAGCTAAGTGTTTTCCCTTTTTGCTTTTTGCAGTTTAAATGAAGTTTAAATGGGCACATTCCTTGCAGTCATTTGCTTTTATTAAAGAAATAATGTATAACACATTGCCAGCAAGCCCTACACCTAGGAGATGCACTATGGGTTATAATAGGATCAAACTGGCCTTCCATGGAAAAATGATGTCCAAAGTCTTTTCTGGTCCATCAGGGTAACTTCTTTGTTGTATTTCCACTGCTCATTCCCACTGAACTGCAAACAGGTCAAAGCAAGGAGCACTGGAAAGGGCTCTTTCCCACCATAACCTGTTAACATGTGTTCTGCCCTGCCCCAGAGTGCAGCCCCCCTACCCCAGACCCTGCAGGGTTCCCTTTAACAGCCAGGCCCATCCTCCCATGCTGGGCCTCCATCACCATCCTGTATTTAAGCTCACCTTAGCCTAACAAGGCTGCACTGCTGGTCCCTCTTCTAGCTTTTCCAGCCCATTTCCTAAGCATGTGCTCTGGTTTCTGCCTCTCCAAAGAAATGGGATTGCACAGTCTAATTGTCCTAGCCTTTAGGTAAAAAACAACTTTCAAGATATGCCAGCGACTTCCACACCAGCTTTGTCCAGTTTTCCAGCTCAACTGTTTGAGGCCAGCAGACCCTCCTTTTCACTGTGGCTCCTCTTTTCCTCCATTAGGCAAAATACTATAGGAGCACCTAAGCCATGGTGGCTGCTTTTGCAAAGGGTTATCCTGATCACTCTCACCTCCACTGCCATCGTACCTCAGCCTCTATCAGCTCCTTCCAGCTCCTTCCAGGCTTTGTCCTCCCACCATCCCTACAAGCTGCTTGTTTTCCTAAAATCACCTCTTGTCCTGCTTTTTCAACCTGCAGACATGAAACAAGTTCACTTTTCCCTACTACCTCCAGTGTGGCCTCTGCCAATTTGCATCTTGGCTGTGTAACACAAGATCAAAGACAGGGGTGATGCCTGGGTCCCCAGGTGTTTGGATAATCTCAGATGCTGCTGCAGGAGTTGTGACAGTCACAGGAGAAGGAGAAGATCCAGGAAGGTCAGCCCCAGATATCATTGTGTTTAATTTCACTTCATTAAATTGAAATGGAATTGAGTTACATCCGTGACAGTTTTGGAGAAATGCATTCACGGGGAGTCGGTGGCAGGGTCCAACACTCAGACACTCCTGGATGTGTGGCATGGGGTGAAGCACTCGGGACCATAAATCAATTCCCCACAGGAAAACCAGATGAAATTTCTGAATTCACCCCTGAACTGGCTCTGAATTTGACACCCAGGAAGGGCTGGATCTGCCTGCCTGGGAAATTAATCTCTTCCAGACCAGCCTCAAACCTGGTCCTGGAAGCAAACACACCTCCCTGCCCCTGTGTCCTCTGGCCATGGACTGGAAACACCACCTAAATTAGTGGGAAGGGAGTCTGCTTTCCTGTTTGTGCAAGAACTGACTTCTCTGAAGATTTGCCAATGGTGGGGCTGGGTTTAAGAAGCATAAAATACTGGTGAGATGAAGGGGAGCATCAGTGAAGGTCAGTGAGTACTTTGGATTAAAATTTCTCCCCAGATTTATGGGAGGTTTGCATTGTCTAGCTTTCTTCACTGAGTGATTTCTTGCATTCCTGTGGCATAAGAAGCCAAATTCATCCTTGCTCTAAATCCATTTATTTCTCTCCTGAAATTAATTTTGCTCTCTCATTTCAAAGAGCAATGATGGCAGAACAGCTACTAAGCTCTTTGAGACACAAAGGAGTTGCGCCTGCTGCAACAGTGTAACTATAAACGTAGTTTATGCCCTCTGAGGGAGGGTCGTGGATGTTTTACCTTTGGCTTCCAGCAAGCCCAGCTTGCTTTAAGCCTGCTTCATAGTTCTTTCCTTTCAGGGGAATGGAGGAAAAAAAATCAAAATCAGACCCACATTTCCAAATGCACCTATTCCCTACCATCTTTTTAGGGAAAATGCATGGTAAATCTTTACACATCTCCCAACAATACATGCAGAACGAGAATGGTTTGATGAAGAAGTGGAGGAAAAGAATCAGCAAACTTACACCAAGGTTGAGCAACAGATGAGATCCTGCCTCTGAAGAAATGACATTATGAATCTGGTGAGGAGAAGGAACAGATTCTTTGTTGGCTTTTCTATCTAGGAAACAGCAGGCTGCCAGAAGTCTCCTGTAAATGAAAGTCCTGGAAAAGAGTAGCATGATCTGTCAAAGGGAAGAGCTGGTGCTAACCAACACCATCAACAATTGTTGACAGACGAACCTTCCCTAGACCGCTGGGTCTGGAGAATTTCTGAGGAGTGAACAACTTCTGTCCATTACAGAGGCTCTTGCAAAATCCCTACCAAATCCCAGCTCAGACTCAGCTATTCCAGAAACAATTGAATAACTTCAGAATAGCAAGCAAATATCTAAATAATCCCTCCTGATCCCAGGCCTAGCAAGGGGCCAGTGGGAGGATGCCAAGAACCCAGATGTGCAAAGAGTAGGTAGAAAGCATACTGTTTCAGCCCCTTCTGCAACCGTTGCTCTCCTTGAATGATTCCTTTCCCCTTGGCCAACTCCAACACCAATGTCCCACCAGATCTGGCCAGGGTCATCACTCCTGTCCTTACCTCTGCAGCAGCTGCTCTCCTGCGTCTTGATCAGGGAGATGAACTGCTCTACAGTCTTCAGATGGCTTCAGACTTTGTTGAAGAAAGTGATTTCAGTCTTGTTAAGCTGCAATGGTAGGAATGGAGCTAAAGAACTCTTGCACCCCAACATCTGGAGCCACAGACCAGAGTCATACACCCTTTTGGGCCGCCAGGTATGTGAGTGCTCCCCCAAGCCTTTTCCAGCTGCAGAAATCACTGCCCCCTCTAATGCTTCATCTCTCCTTGTTTGTGTTATCACCCCTTCCCCAACATATGAGGTGTGTTTCTATCATTTCCTATTTCTAATAATTTCCTACAGTTTATATCAGAATGGGTTAGGGAAAAATGGAACAAACCAGCTGGATCAGAGGTAGTGACTCCCAACAGGTGGCTGTGGCAAGCAGATGGGATGGATTGGTCATAGCATCTTCTGCTGGAGCCAAGCAATGGCACATGGACACGGACCAGTCCGGGAATTTGACTTTGCAGGGAAAGAAACTGCCCTAAAGGATGGGCACCTCTATGTGGTATGACCCTGGGCACAGCAAAAATCCCTGTGACAGGGAGAGAACATTCAGGGAACATCCAGGTCTTACTCTGGTCCATGTCCCCTTGCTCCACGGAGGCAGGTCAAAGCCCCCAGCATTTCCACTGAGTCGGGCACCTCCATGTACCACTCACTCTGGAGGCACAGGCTGGATCCCAACAATATCTCAGGTCGCACCAGGTGGGAACATGGCCAGGTCTGGCTCAGATGCCTCATGTGTGCTGTGAGGCACAGGATCAAATAACAAGTGCCTTCACCTACCTGCAACTGACAGGTGCACCCATATTTTTTCTCACTCCAGCCCATAACTACTGCACCAGTATATCCAGTAGCTGCTTGCTGTGGCCACTGCATGGTAAGAGGACAGATCCTGGGCAGCTGGAAGGACCATGATGAGTTGTCATACCTGCACTTCCTTCCCCTCCTTCTTCCCTAGTCCATCGCAACACAAACGAGATATTAATGACTTACTTTCTAAGAGGAGAGATTCATACCTCAAGCAGGAGGCACAGAGCATGTAAATGCCTGTACCTTTTCCAAAATTGGTATGGATTTTGCTGGAAGGCTGCCCTCCTTATGAGCCTTCTGTTTTAAAAGATCTCTTATAAGAAAGTTGTCATTCAGTTACATGGCATTTTTATAAGTAAACAACTGCTGCTCAGAAATCAGCTCAAGTCTGACTCCAAAGGTCTGAAAAATGCCAAATTCATGATTCCAGGAGATCATTATGTTTCAGGGCTCTCACCACCTGATCCAGTAGCAGATCTGGACTCATTTTCCAGCACATTATATTTAAATCTGGCATCTTAGAGCTGCAGATCGCTTAGCCCTGAAGCAGCAAGTTTAATATCCCTTTCAGAACATCATTAGCATTAACTATTTTTACTGCATATTCTTGTTATTCATGTAAGTGGATCCTCCTTTGGGCCTTGCTCCAGGCAATCCCTTGAGCATTCGCTCAAGTGAATATGGTGAACTCCAAGCCGCAGCAAAGGGATGCTCCCAAATTTCCTGCACGTGTGATGCTCACTTAGCATGTACTTCACCACTGGACCAGTGGGCACCCTGAACATGTCCTCTGGGTCACTGGACACAGCCCTAGATCATAACTGCACCAAGTTCCTGAGGCTCCTGAGCTGGAGGAGAATGAAATGGACACAGCACCAGCACAGCAGACAGGCGCTGAGCATCACCATGATGACACACACCCACTGTGGCCAGCAGCTCAGCTCTGAGCATGTGGCAAAGCAGACCCAGGACAGATCCCCCTGTTCTGACACGCTGCAGCTGCAGGAGGGCCCTTCCAGCTCTGCTCCACCCATGCACATCACTCTGGGACAGAGAAACCTTCTCTGATTTTTTTTTTTTTTTTGGTGTAAGGCAGCTTGCCAGCCTCTTTGTATCACTTCAGAAGTGCAAAACAGCCTGATCTAGATCTCAGGTTCACACCTAGTTTTTGAATGATATTTCGGGACTGAGCCAGATTCTTAATTTGGAAGGATGTTACCTGGTGGCTCCGCACTGAGGATCAATGCTAATACATCATTTCCTCTCATTAGGTGTTGCATTAGAATCAATCCTAAGACCTATACTGCTGATAGGAGAAAAGTTTTCTCCCAGGAAGAGCCTCTCACTCTGATAAGGGATTTTTTCCTCATCTGCTGTTAATGTCATTCCTGCAACATTCTCTTTTAGCACTCTGGGCTGTAGCTCTATATTAGGCCAACAAAAATAATAAGGCCTAAAATGAAAACCTCCAGATGATCTTGGCAGAAACAGCACGTCCATCACAAATGGAAATCACATTTGATAGCCCACAATGGCAGGAAACTCACCTGGTTTTATTTAGTCTTCACACAGCTATGTGCTATTGGCACTCCTCCAGCATATCTCTTTCGAGAGGGACTTTTTTTTTAACCTCTCTGTTGGTGGCTGTCCTTTCTTATCTAAAGCACCCTGCGTGTTTGATTTTCACTGAGGCCCTTCGCTGAATTTTTTGTTTGTCTGCTGTAAAAAAGTATAAGGGAACTCAGCAATTCATGCATTTACAGCTCTGTTCCCACAACAAGGTGCTTAAAATAAAGAAATTGGCTTGGGGTAATTGCTTGATATGAGAAAGATTATACAGGCAATGAACATCTGTATCACAGCTACGGTTGATGGCTCTGAGTGCTGTATCATGTGCCAGGAGTTCTCTGCCAAAAAAAATACTTAAAAAAAAATTTCCAACCCAACATATGCTTATAAGACTTATTCAGTATGCAAAGAAGCTCATAAAAAAAAAAAAAAAAGAAAAAGAAAGAAAAAGAAAAAAGACTAGAGTGTTGAAATAACACAGGAAATTATGCAACTGATACCTGAACCTGAGCATTGCAGATCCTATCCAGAAACCTCACTATCTCACAAAGCTTTGGTAAAATAAAACTAGTTATCCTTCTTTCGAAACTGAACTTGTTGATACAGAGTCAGATGAAGGTTTTGCACCAACATGGTCACTGCAGGCCAGAGCAGCTCTAACATAGGCCAAGTTTCATGTCATGCCCAACATCTGGGCAGGACAAATTCCCCCCTTGCTCTCCCCTTGGCTGCACCCTGCATGTCATGGAAACCTCCAGGGCTCAGCACACGTCCAAGGGGTACATGGACACTGCCTGCTCCTTTGCATGGGTTGAATTGGCTCCACAGTTTTTAGCATGCAAGCTGCATGAATAAAAGGGAATGGAGAAACAAGTCTGGAATAAAATCAGCTGTGAATTTTTGCCAGAAATTTAAGCTGACCCAAATAAAACTTGTTTGTGAGACAAGTTCAAGAAAGTTTCCCACCTTATTATTTCCATGTTTGCCTTTGATGTACAAGAGGGTCGCAGCCCTCCTCCTCTTCTCTAGGAACCTCTGCTTTAGGGGCTCTGCAATCCCCACTCATCCTCTGCACAGAAGTTAACCTGGGACTCCCAGAAATTCACTTGGGAACCTGAGGCAAAGCCACAGAGCCCATAACCCCCATCAGTTAACAGGTGAGGGTTACGTGAGCTGCAAGTTCACTTCTTAGCACATGACATGGGAGCATGGTCGGGACTTGCCCAGGCACAGCACTGGGAGCTCAATATCACAGCTTCAGACTTGCAACGGGAGATCCCTTTCCCACCTAGGAAAAAAAAAAAAAA
>VZTL01038606.1:0-38908 GCA_013400535.1 Scopus umbretta
TTATATATTTTATACATATATATGTTTAGACAGGTTATATATAATTGATTTAGACCATATTCCAAAATAGCGCGATATTGGTCTTGTTTCAATGAATGCTATGCAATATATACTAAGGATCTGGCTTTTTTTAATATTAAACTACCAAAATACATGCTTGACTTCACACATTCAGCAGTCCCACTGCTGCACACAGACCATGAAATAAAGTACGTGCAGTGCCAGGCCTTAATTTGTTAAGTCAAAAGCTTGTATGACTTAGTCCAGAGTGTTCCTTCATGGAGCTTACCCATTTTTCATTAAAGATGATGTTCTGTGCTATAAATGCAACTGCTCCAAAAACAAAGAAAAAAAGAAAGAAAAAAAACAACAAGGAGGAAACCAGAGTAAAAATGAAACAAAATATTCCACAAAATTAAAACCAGGATGATATTCTTATGCAGGCTGTGAATGTTCTGGACTGATATGTGTGTGTGCGCATATGCATATGTGTCTGTATAAATATATAGATAAAAACACACAGACAACTAAATCCTAGTCCAAAACGTGCATAGTGCTATGTCTGCCAGAAAGGAATTTTGTTAACATGTGAATTTGTGAACTGTCATACAATTAGGTATTTTTTTATATGTAGATGGTTCACTGGAGGTACTGAAGGGCGTAGGAAAATATCTACCCCTGTCATCTCTGCATTTAATCTGATTCAGTGATTAAGATGTTCACACGGTCAAATTTGGAAAATGGTTGGAAAACGTAAAAAGCCTAATAAAAGCTGGTAGGAAAAATTTTCAAGTGCAGAGACGCACCCTGGGGTGCGATTCTTTGCCTGCAGTGCTTTGGTGCTATATAAGCACAAGTTTGTTCTCTGAGAGGCTGCAGCATAACCTGCCATAGATTTATACCTGCAAAAGCAGGTTTTATCCCAACCTTTTCCGTGTTTACAACTGAACTCTTCTAAGAATAAGATCTGTGCACGGAGAGAAGAGAGAGAAATTGTTTAATAGGCAGGTGGGAGAGCTTGCGACAAAGGGGCACTATCAGCTAGAGGACAGGCGCTGCAGCTTTTGGGTGCGTGAATGTAAGAGCGCGGTATGGAGAGCTGAAGGCCAACCCATTTTCTTTCATTGGAAATCACACAGCGAAGGCAATAATCCTTCCAGTCGTTTATGACTGTGCTTCCCCTGGACTGTAGACTTTCCCTGTGATCAGGACAGGCAGAAAACATGAAATCAGTTAATTAGCCTTTCAGCTGGAAGCATTTTAATCTGCTGATAAAAATCAGCAACTGGGAAGGGTGGAATGAAGCAGCTGTAATGCTTAATGATTTTTTTTTTTTTTTTTTTTGTGGGGTATATAATTAAATCTCACTTGGGTTTTTCTTGCTGGTAAAATATTATTCGGGGAATTCAATCAATGTGTTACACATCTCTCAAGGATTCTGGTGCTCTTTGTAAACTGCTTCCCTTACAATGACGAATTACTGATCTATCACTCCGGGTTAGTTGGCCCTGTGCTCTTACGCAGCGTGGACAGACGAGGCATGTAATTTCATTCCTACTCGCTTTGCACACTTTTCCTTGGCCTGCTGGCAAAAGCCCTCTGGTGCCAGGTCTCACATTCCAGCTGTTGTGCATTTATCTTACTATTGGACAAATACTTTATCATCCCATAACTTTTTTTGGAATGGGGCTGCAGGGCAGACAATATTTGTGGGAAAATCTGCGGAGTCTGGCTGCAGCTTCTGATATGCTATGGGATGAAGTGGTTTGTCTCCCCGCCATTCAGAAAGGTCATGTACAGACAGGCGTTTGGCTGAAGACCACCAAAACCACTTTGCTGAGCGCGGTTTCTGTGCATCCCTATTAGACGCAGCAGCAGCAGCATCCTCCTACGCTCAGGGATACGGATGCTTCTCACCTGACGATGCTTTTCTGTTTGCAATACGAGGACGTTTCCCGTGCCGCTGCTGCTCGCAACTTCACGTCTTTCACTGCAGTGATCTTCTGACAGCTACCTCCATTTCCTCATCCATTTCCTCCTTTTCCAGTGAAACCTGAAACCAGGTGAAACTTGCTTGGTGTCTGATTTCACTTCCAAATTGAAATTCAAAGCCAAAAGAAGCCCCAGGTCTTCCAAGGTTCACCAGCCTCTTGTCAGCCCAGGACTCAGACACATACCAACGTAAACCAATTTAGGGCAGTATGTGGAAATACTGTAACTCAAAGTCTTTCCTCATCGCTTTTGTCCACGCTTGCCTTCAAAAAATTTCATTTATTTTGTATCTTTGTTCTTCCTCTTTTGTGTGTTCTCTATTTGGTAGTGTATATTGATTGTGTTATTGCACCAAGGCTTTGACATATCTTAGGTACAGGATAAATGCCCATTGTTTGATGAGTGGCTTAATGATATAAGTTAGAAATGTATGACAAAAATTCACATGATTCATAACCGTGTCCAAGACAAACCTCTCACTGAACTGAGAGGTTTTGCTTGGGTGAAAATAAACAGGTATGTCCAATTAGGCATAAAGTCTGCACACAGGGATTATTTTTGGTTATTTTTTAAAAAAATAATTTAGTTTTGTAAAAAGAAGGAATACTAGCAGTAGTTTACTTTGGATAATTCTGCTAAGCAGCTGGACTTTGAGGAGATTATGTAAGTTGAACTAATTGCCAAACTTCTGATGCTTGTTCCTTGCTAGCCATAATTTAATTCTGTATTAAAGTTTCTGGATTTCACCCCTAGTTCCACATGATCTGTGCTTTGTATAGGGCCAGAGATGGTGAGTAAACAGTAACTATGGTAATCCTGAAATTCCTCTTTTCCTATGCCAGCTGTTCGATGCATCCACCTCCTGGGTGCATACTGGAGCTGCCTTATGGCTGTTTTAGCTCATACCAGCTTGACTCCCATGGGAATATTCACAGTACTCGGAGGAACAAGACTGTCATTACTGCACAGGTTTTGTTTATTGTTTCAGGGTAGTATTTATGCTGGCCATATTTCACATTTATTTTGAAATCAAAGGTTTTCATAAGCAGTAATTTCATAAAGAAACCAGACAGTTAAAAACATGGGAGCTACAAAATTTGTTAGAGCCCAGTATATTGAAGGTATCCAGTGCTATACATAAGCTGCATGAATGATATCAATGGGAAAAGTGGGAAAAGCACCCATGTGATAAGGCACCAGCTGTGAACAGTTCAACAGTCTACAAAAATGCTCCTACTGTTGCAACTGCTACAGAGTGACCCAGGGGTTGAGAGAAAGTCATGGTAAGAAATCTGAACAAAAATGCAAACACAGACCCAACCACAGAGTCATATTTTATCACTGTTTAAGACTGTGACTTTTTTCAGCATATCAAAATGACTGTCCTACACTGTTCCGGTGAGATCTACTGTGAAAATTCAACATCTGATCAGCTTCAGAAGGTCCCATCTGGTGCCTGTGGTGGGAGTGGAAGTATGAGAGCAGAGTTAAGTCACTGTATCAAATCTGAGGAAAGTTTTTGGTAGGAGAAAATAACTGTATTTTTGATTCCCATTGCTATTCTTAGAGAAAGTAATGTTTCAGTCACAGCTGGATCTCGGCTTCTTTCTTTGCTCAGCCCTTGGGAGGGTCACAAGGCAAGTCCTGAAGTGGTATGCTGACATCTGTGGGGCAATTTAGCCTAATGAACTGAGAGGATGGTTGCAGTGGGGTCAGAACGAAGGACTGCATTTCTGGCTCTCACTCCCCTCTGCGGTGCCTGGCTAGCCCCTCGGTCCTGCTCCACGTTATCTGTGTTGTCTTTAGCACTGAGCAAGGCTGTTGCCTTTCTTTGCACTCACAGTTGCCAGAGTAGCCTTGGGCTTGCTTCCTCTTCCCATCCTTCCAACAGCCTGTCTCTGTGAGGAATGCAGTTGGAGCTCGGAGTGCAGATCTGAACTGATAACTAATTAATAATGCTGGTACAGGTTAGGTGGCAAATTTTTTTAAATGGACTAACTTAATATTGTGGTCTCCTTTGAGATCCATGAAGAGAAAGAGAGATTAAGGTGTTGCCATTACTCCTGAGAGAGTGTGGAGTTAGGGATAGAGATTTAGTTATGGACAGTTTGCCAGTTGCTGTTTGCAGTGGGAGATGGGTTCTCTCTTCCCCAGGCAGATAACCAAAAACTCCAGCATGAGAGCAATGACACACCGACACAGAGCGCACAGCAAAGAGCAGTGCACCATGTCTCTTCAGCACAAACTCATGAAATCTGCTGGATCCTCCTTGAACATCTGAATGGAGACCCCAGGTCTGGTGGACATGGGCAGCACGCATCTGACAACAGGGCAGCTATGAGCCTCGCCGAGAGCTGCATGTCTGTTGTGGGCCTCAAACTCTTGCAGATGAGGAAGCACAAGAATGAGAAGGCAGCAGGGTCTTCCTTCAGTCTCTTCCCATCTGCTATGGTGGTGACACAGGATCTCATCAGTTAACTGACCTGCTCATTGTTTTTAGCACAAGCATCTCTTGTGCATCTTTGGATTTACAGCTCTTCAGAGACAGTCTCCTGCTTTCAAAAAGTGAGCAGTGCCTGGACCAGATTTCACTGCCAGGCGGCCCTTACAACCCCCCAGTAAAACTCCTCCACGCACATCCTGCCAAACCGAAAACTGAAACTGAGCCTCTGGTCCCATCCATCCTGCAGTTGACTGATACCTTAAAGGATACAGTGATCTCCCCTTCTGCCTGGTAAAAGCCCATATTCCATTTGGTGGTCTCATACTCTTACCTCCCTCACCTTCACCTCTTCTCTGAAACCGTGAAATATTAGGCTGTGGTGTCCTCAGGCATGGAGGACACAAACTCCCATGCTAAAGAAAGAGCAACCCAGCCTTTGGTTCTGCCAACCGTTTTCGTAACTGCATTCAAGCTGACCTTCGCTGAAGTTAGATGCTGAGACCAGCACCCACAGCTCAGGTACGGCAGCTGGTGACCAAAATGAACCATTCTGGGTAACGCAGCTGGGACTCATTAGTCTCCCACTGGGATAAGCACCACAAGGTAAAGGGAAAAGTCCTGCAAGCCAGGCATGCCATGGAGGGAAGAAGCCAAAAACTCCTCAGTGACCTCACTCCTCCCCCTGGACTGAGGTGGAGCCACACGTGTCTCGCTGCCAAGGCAGCCACTAGCATAGGCAGAGCACAGGGATTGTACTCTAAACTGGTGCAGCTCCTAGAAAAAGCCCTTCTCTCCTCACAACTCAGGCATTAATCTTTCCATCACCATAATGATACCTCTCTGATGAGGCCCAGCTCCTTGCCTGACCTACATGTCTCTCCTGTAGGTTCTCACCTCCACTGGACTTCTGACACTGGCTTTACCCAGCCAACATGCTGGGACTCTTCTGGTGCTGTGTCACCATGGCCCTGCTGGGGGTTTTGGGACCTGCTGTGCAGACAGCAAGGACTGGGTTTCAGCCCCTGAACACAAAGAAAGAGTTGTTCTTCTACACAGACTCCCTGGCCAGACTCGCAATACAAAAATAGCAATGAGGTTTTCTACATGTTAAGCAATGCCAGCATGGTGTCTTGTCACCTAGGGTCTCCTTGCCAAAACTGGATGTAGCAGAAATCTCAGCACGGGTACAAGACAGCTTAAAGGACTAATGATTAGGATGTCCAATGCAGATATGCAGGGCTGTGGGATAAGATTTTTACCATCCCAAAGAAGTTCCATAATCTGCAAAAAATCCTGTCCACTCCTCATCCTGCCTCTCTTANTTGGGGAAAAATGGCAGTAAAGGAGGGAATACCAAACTTCCCCCTCTGTCTGATAAGAAGTCACAGTCATTGCTTTATTACAACTTGTCTTTATTTTCTACTCACTCTGTATTATTCACCAGAATCTTGTTTGCCATTAATTATTAACTAGAGCATTAAAAGGCCAAACTAGGTCTACGGAAAGAATCCTTGCAGTGGATCATATAGCATGTCCCCAGCTGCGTCAGTGGATCAGGCACCTCACCTCTGAGTTTCACCACAGGTTCCATCACAGCACCAGCGCCTTCGCCTGGCTGCGTCAGCCTCGTGCCTGTCTCCCATGTCTGCAGTGAGCAAATCTGTGCGAAAAACCAGCAGGTGGGTGAAAGATCAGGTTCAGAAGAAGAGCAGTGCACTCGCTGACTTACCCACTGGAAAACCCTTACTTTTGCATCCAGGAAAGTTTTTTCTTACCAGTCATCTTTAATGTCAGCTGTGCTAATAGGTACTCAAAAAAGAAAGACTGCTTATTTGCCCTTTAACCTCAGAGGTTCTTTGAGCTGTTGTAGCCACCGTGGATCTCCTGTCTATGTTTTATCTCAAGATTTATCTGCTGCCTCCATTTTTCAGAGCCCCCAAAAAGCTGGGTGAGGCACCCAGAGGACCATGAATGACGGCAGGACCCCTTGAGAGACAATGTGCGCAATACTGGAAGATCCTGCTGGCAAAATCCTCCATTCTCAAACTGGTGTGCAAGCTGACCTGCAGGAACTGCAGTAAGCGACTGCGTGGTTCACATTTACACTAATAAATGGGAATTCATCTCAGCAGCTGATGATAGTAGGTAATAGGACGCCCCAAAACAACAACCAGCTTGAATTCAAACTATTTATTTATGAACAGATTGGCAATTTTTTTTCCTAATGATCTAAATGACTCCATGTCATATTTTGACCCAAATATGTCAATAAGGTGTCCCTGCTTCACATTTATGCATGCGGTGGATTTGCTTTTCACGTACCTGCTCTTACGTTTCACTGATGAGCAGAGGCAAAGCTTTTCTCTTCTGAACAGTTATTGAATTACATTTATTTTCTTGTGCTTTTTACTTGTCTCTCTGGAAAAGATCTCAGGTTCACAGGCTTAATGCCTGAGTGATCCACGGAGCCCCACTTCCTGCGCATTTCAGTGCTCCAGGTAACAAAAGTCGTCTCTCTCTGGTCTCTGAAGTGGAAAAGCTAACTGGTCCCTTCAGAAAGAAACCCCCTTTTGTGCCTACTTTATTACTTATGACTAACGACATTATGAAAGGTTTGTCGTTGTGTCTCTCTCCTTGCTGCTGCTGCTGGGGTGTATCACAGTGTGCACGCATGGGCTTTTTACCAGGCTCCCAAGCGAACGTGCTCTCCCCAGCGTCACTTTGGGCTGCACAGCACATGCCACGTTTCAGGCAAAATCGTCATTACTTTGGTGAGACTGTGTGTCCTTGCTACTCCAGACGACTATTCCCTGCTCACGGAGGATTAGCCCGACAACCTCAAGTGTGGGTTTTACGAAGCAAAGAGTGCAACTATCATTTCTGCATCTGCCTAGGGCGAGAGTTATCTCCAATTCACTGCTGTCTGGAATTGCTTGTTATTAATTCCTGTAAATTGTCTTATTTGTCTGAGGGCTGCCCAGATGAACAGCAGACGCTTGAGAACTCTAAATAGGAGTCAGCCACAGAGTTCAGAGATTAATCTGTCCCTTTGGGGTGCTGAGCAGCCAGCAATCCAAACAGCTTGTTGTAAGAGGCTTAACAATG
Organism: Scopus umbretta; assembly: GCA_013400535.1. Taxonomy (NCBI): domain Eukaryota; kingdom Metazoa; phylum Chordata; class Aves; order Pelecaniformes; family Scopidae; genus Scopus; species Scopus umbretta. The sequence goes on from VZTL01038606.1 coordinate 7,541, forward strand.
CAGAACAGCTGATTTCAGATTCATCCATTGAAAACATACATTCATGTTGTTGGATGTTGGAATAATGCTAAATCACTTTAATCTAAACCACATTTGAATACGACTCCTACAGTTTAAAGGGCACTGAATTAATCTTGTGAGTAACGGAGTTGCCTTGTAAAATGCGTTTGTGTGATGTTGTAAGAAACTTATAAGAAACTTGACTGTAAAGGGGGCAGCTCTTTGAACTTGTAAACCCTCACTGTTTAGAAATATATAGCTGTTTGAATGCGAGTCTAAACGCGGCTGAATCTGAACAAACTGTTCCTCTGCTTTCCCATATTTTAATGTGCTCATCAGTGAATATTTATGTACGAAGCCTGTAGTAAGCGCAGTCGTCATTTCTCAGCTGTCTCCAATTGGCAGATCGATGAAAAATTTGGTGTGCTCCCACTCAATTGAAAAAAGTAACTAACAGGCTGCTAGGTCATTTTCTCTCAATGTTAATCCATCATTATCACCTGAAGTGCATTACTTTGAAGACTGAAGAAGGTCCATATTTCAATTTAAATAATGCCTAACAGGTATAAGCTTGACATTTTCAGTTCCCACTAAGGCTTAAAGAGCTGACAACATTTTATTTTGCTGAGAATATATCTTTTCCTCCTCAAGGAATTCTATACAAAGACCTAGCAGTAGGCCTGCCTTTATGCTAACCAGAGACAAGTCTAGTTAGTTATTCAGAAATGCCTTCCTTTAGTAGGGCTTTAAATTATGGTTGTGTTTGAAAGAAATTTTTTTCCTTTTTTTTTTTACTGTTAATTCATGCTGTTGGTTTTGGGTTTTTTTTCCCTGCTTGTAGTCAAAGTCTTCATGATCTTGGAAAAGAAGGGTGATGCTGGTAGATAAGATACCTGCTTTGTTTGGGAAGGAAATGCAGAAATGTGGTTCTGCAGCAGCGAGATGGGCTTCAGCCCGGATCTGTCATCTAGCAGTGCTAAGGGAAGGCACATTTTGGGTGGAATGGCTCTATGGAAATCCTTTTGGAGATATAACATGTGTTCTTCAAACTTACTGTGGACCAAGTCCTGCTCTGTGTGGGCATCAGGACTGCTCACAGACAGAAGGATAGGGACGTTACTGGCACCCTACACCCAGAAGGCATTTTGAGAGGGAACCCACTTTTCCAGAGTATGTTCAGCCCTTCCTTGACTTTCCCCCAGGCACGTGTACACACAAATGCATGCCAGGCGTAATACAGTTGCCAAAGGTTGAGAATGTCAGGTTCAGTCAGGTCTCAAGAACCCACAGATGTTTCAAATCAAAATGTTACCTTAATAGAAATAATGAGGTGCTTGAGAGAATATTTGGTCTGTGCCATTTGGATGGGAAAAATTATCTTTTCTCTACTCTGGGCATTCTGTTCACCTCAGCATCTTCAGCTGCTCAAGCCCCTTCCCATAAGTTATCCGGAGAAGAAAGCTGGTGATTTTTCTCTACGGCAACCAAGGGTATAATGTACTACCTTCAAAATGTCCAGATACATAGTAAGGTACTCTGAACAAATGTCAAGTGGTCCATTTCCAGTGCTGCTAGGCTGGGGTGCAGGCACCGGTCATGGTATATACTCCACAGTGCCCGGCAGCAGGTGCACAGCCACCCACGGTAGGAGGACGTTTGGGGGAATGTACTCCCAGACGCACTTGATTTCACCTTGGGCATAGCAAACGCATGTCTTGCAGCAATCAGGTAGGCTGCAGTCTGGATCTGTCACGTAGGGAAGATGGCAGCTCCTTTTCAGGCAAAGGAAGGAGCTGCAGCTGTTAGAGACCTGCTGCCTCAAAGGTCATGGGAGAAGACAGAAAGCATTTTTACACAGCATCCTGCTCATCCTGGGAGAGTCCTTGGAGCCTGGGCCACAGCTTTTGCTGGATGTAATTCAGTCTCTGTTTAACTTTGAGGATTTTTGTCCTCCTCACTCTACCATTCCTTAGAGAATCTATCTCATGCTGAGCAGTTTTGCATAGTTAATTATTAATTATACATAATTTTTAAAAAGTGCTTTCAACTAATTTCCTTTTATTTATTTCATGGGGAAAAAAAAAGGAAAAAGAAAACTTTTCCCCTCAATTACAGTGTTTCCTTTACTAACATATTTTGCATGAGACTGTTGGTTTATGGGAAATTACACAGCTCATTAACTTCTGGAATAATTGGTATCCAACGGTGTAATCAAACCACAGGCTGTAAATAAAAGGAATTTTAAGGTACAAAATCTTCATTGAACCTGTCTCCCAAAACATCCAATTTTTGGATGCATCTTGCCAGCTCAGCAAAATCTAATTTACCTGCTTTGGTTGAAATGTTTACCCATCAGAACGACCTATTCCTATGGGTAGCAGAATATTAAATGTTTTTAAACATACTGTATTAATATCATATGAACGCATTGACCTTTTAAAGATTATTCTCAAAAGGGACTAGTGAAGACACACACACAACAATAACATTTATAAATAGAAAGGCTGAAAGGAGACACACAATTGAGCAAAAATACCAGTTTTTGAACTTGGAACTTTGTACAATATTTTTAGAAGTTACTGATGTATATTTTCCTGTCTTCCACGAGCTGTAAAACATCACTAATCTCATTCTAACTTTTTTACCCATCTAGATTTATACTGCATTCCTCAGTGTGGTGGCTTAGCCTTATTATCTCAAAGCATTGTATCTATTCAGATATATCACCATTAGGTGATAGGTGGCCTATAAAAATAAAATGCAGTAAGATGAATTTGTAGCTACATATTTAATGGTCTGATCCTTATGAGATATTATGAATTTATTTCCACTGCCTGTGCTGGTGGTGCGCATCAGCTAAAGATCTGACAATAAGTACTTAAGACCATTTAAATATATATGGGGGGAGAGAGAGTCTATAAATATATATACACATTTAGGGACATAAATATGTACAAATTCAGATTATGTCCTTTGAAGAAAACTATTTCAGAGGAGACTGTGGGCTACTCAGAGGATGAAGTAGAGGGAAGTAAAAGGGGTCAAGTTTAGGCTTGAAAACCAGTGTTTTGTATACAAGGAAAACCATGGATTAACTGTATGTATGTGTATGTATAAATACATACGCACGTGTATCTTTAGATCAAAATCTGTCGTTACTTCTTTGCACTGAAGGCAGAGGACCCAGCCAGGCAAGTCACATGGGCCAGACTTGTATCAATGCCCCAAGCGTCTGCCAAGTGAAAATGTGCCGAGTCTCCAAGAGTGTAAACTGGGTGCTCTGATTTCAGCCTCCCTCAGCCTCCTCGCCAGAAAGGACATGCTGCTCAGAGTCCCTCTTTTGTGGTGTTAGAGACGAGACCCTCTGAGGGAGCATCCATAGATGTATCATTTCTATTCTTCCCACATGTTTTAAAATCCACACTCTAAACCCTGCATTGTCCATTTCTGTCCGTCATTCACGACCGAGCGAAACAAAGGACTATGAATAACAGTAATGTAAAAAGCAGCAGGCAAATGTAATCTTCAGCAATGCTGGGTGGGGAGCAGCATCTCTGACTGGACTTGGCTTGTGTTTATATGGGCTGCTATTAATAATAAACAAGAGTCTCTATTCGATTGCCATATGATAAGCATCATATTCAGTATAGAGTTCCAAGATTTGGATCTGTCATTGAAACCTCTGAAACAATACTTACGTGACCAGATCTGATCCTCTGAACTGTTAGAAATACAGCTGAGCTGCACAGTCCACTACAGAGCCAGGTGCTGCTGCTGTGAGAGCAGCATTTACAGGCTCTCCAGAGGAAAAAGGTCACTCTGGACCAGGGTGGTTTTCAGTACTCAGCTTTCCTTTGGTGATATCATTAGACATGCAGAATATTTAAACAGGGTTTATGGCAACTGGCAAATCAGCTGCCTTGAAATGATATGTATAACAAGGGAACTAAGGAAAGACTAAAAATATAATCCCTAATCTAAAGCATCTGATGTTTTCTGGACGGTAGTTTGGTATTACCCAGATGTATGCTCCCAGAGCCGTCTATGCAAATCAAAACCATCCATCACACTGAAACGAGTTTAATTATGAAAGTTTTGGTTTTCTAGTCAAGCTTTAATTGCAGTTATTCCTGATTTCACACTACTTAGCCTCTCCTTTTAAATTACATTCTGCTGCATGGCCATCACACTAAAGCTGCTGGAATCATGAATGCAGAAGAACACAAAGCTGATTTCTAAAGACAGAGATTAAAATCCTCAAACCCCTATGTTTCTAATGGAATGCGTTCCTTAATCATTGCAATATTTTTAATTTGTGAATTTATTAAAACAATGAGAATTAATGCGTACGAGTACGGCGGTGCAGTTGTCGGTTGTCAGTTCCTGAGAACACGAGACCTACCACCACTTCAGCCCACAGTGCAGGTTGGACAGACTGCTTCTCCAAGCCTTAGCCTCTCTGTTCGGTAATGCCAAAACACTGACCTTCCTGAGGTGAGCACCGGGATTTAGTAACCCATGCACAAAAGCCCACCAACCTAGAAGAAGCCAATGTCAAGAATATCTTTACGCACAATGATTTCTTGTTTGTGCTAACATGTTGCTCTGGTCAGGGTCTCAGCTGGCCATGCCTGTGCTGCTGAGAGGTTTGGGGTCAAACTCCTGCCCAGAGAGGCATGTTGCACACCAGCTCAGGTCCCCATGGCTCAGAGCTGCCCTTCCACAATGGGGCTGCCTGGGCAAACACCAGCTGGAGTCCCCCAAACAGCCAGAGAAGAGCCAGCAGCGAGGCAGTGCTGGCAAGCCAGAAGCAGGGCTGAGCTCGGTCCCCAGCCCTTTTCCCTGAGCAATGCAGACACTCGCAGATGTGCCCTCACCAAACAGGGCACAGGGCAAGGCTGTCCTTCCCCAGCCACCCCAGTGCTTTGCTCCTGTGGGGGAAGACATCTGCTTGTGTTAGAAAGCTTCACTGCAGCCTGAAATAGTCCCCAAAGGCTACCTATGGTTTAAAAACTGGAAGCAGCGTCATGCTGGCTTTCTAGAACATGTGGGTAGTAAAAGTGAGAATTCCAGGCTGTTAACTAAAAATTTTTCAGTTGCACAGTTAATATCGATACAACATATATTTAGCTATGGCGCTGCTCATCTGATACCTTTAAAGGATTGAATTCATCCATGGAAAACCTTAAAGACTGTTGTGCTTGGCTGAAGTCCTGTGACAGAAAAGTGCCTTAATGGTACCTTCATCCTTTAAACAAATTACAATTACAACACCAACATTCTCTTTTAAAATAGCTATATCACTTCCATATCCACTTGTTTTGAATTTAAGATGTTGCTGAAGACTCCCTCTGGAAATTCTAGGTTAAAAAAACCCTTGCCAAAAAGTCAAGACTATGATAAAAGCAGCTTTAAGCAGCTCTGTTGTGCTTGCAAGTAATTATGCACAGTGCCACTTTGGTGAGGGATGTTAGTGCCCAGGATCCCGACCCAGCTGGCACTGGAGTGCCCGTCCCTACAGCAGCTGCAGAGAGCTGTGTATCATCTGTGAGGGAGGACAACCTCAGCATGGAGGTAACAGTGGCCACGGTGCCCTGCAAAAAAAGAAGAGTGAAATATCATTTACTTGCTCCCCTCCCAAGTCTGGGAGGTCTTACTCAAGACTTCCAAGCTTTGGCAAAGAACTCATATTTTTTAAATGTGAACAAACTGTGTAAGGAGAGAGAATAATCTTTATGTATATACACTAGATAATATTATTATTAGAAAAAACATGCAGGTTTTCAGATTCAGATTCTCTTCAGAATTATGTTGTTGATGAGTTTTTTCTAAATGTTTTTGCAAGTGTGACCTATCAGGAGCACACCTCTTCTCAGGTGATCCTCATCATTACTGTCTGCCAGGCGCTTGCTATCTTTAGTGCTGTAGAGGAAATAGGAAGCAGCTGTAATTAACAGATCTGAATTTATACACCCACTGCAGAGTCCTCAAGGAGTTGGGACTTAGTGGTGGTTAAAGATGAGTGGTTACTGCCTGGTTAGTGTAAGTATTTGCAGTAATGCCTGATTTCTTGCTGTTCTGACCTTGAGGAACTGAGCTGTTGACTGGAAGAGTTTATATAAATTAATTTTTTTGCTTCTTAGATTTCATAATAATGAAGGGTCTTAATTATAGCTAGTACTTTTAGAAAACTATAGCCTTGCATAAACTGTAAGATGCTTCTGAACCTTTGTGGGTACCTTTGGCTCTATTGGTGGTACTTGCCTGGAGTTTAAGAAATATGGAGGGGTAAAGCATTACACAATGAAGTTATGTGAAGTTCTCCTCATAACCAATGACCTAGCAGTTTGGTATATGACATTTATTACAATATAAGGGTAAGCTGGTACATATGGAGTGATGCAGGAGACCACAGAATCTCATAAATATACACAGCTTGCTTTTTCTGAGTTCCTGGGGGAACATATTTACTGAGTGCTGGTACAGGATGTGCTGGATAGTCAACAATATAAAGTAGTAATGTTTCTATCTTAATTTTTCAGTCAGTCCTAAAATTTCAGACTTAACTTATTATTTCTAAGTCTTGCTCTGGCAGTAATCATTCTGCCTGTGAGTTTTCCTATTTGCTAAGGCATCTTTTTTTTCCTTTTTTCCCCATTTTTTATTTAATATTCAAGCAGGCTTATTTTAATGGTGCATTTTATTTTTCATTCTGTGAAAATGTAACTAAAGTAGGATGGGCACAGATCTCCACAGAGCATTTCTTTCACACAGCACAGCAATTTGAGGCAAAATCTTGGTTTTGTAATGAAAACACAGTTATTACCCCAAGCGAGGTTAAATGGTGCAGCTATCCTGATAGGCTTCAAGGTAAGTGGGTTCTTTACATTCATTCCAATCCATTCCTATGAATAGTTAAACAGAGCTCAAGGTAGCTTTAAAATAGTGTAAAGTGTCACTTTTTGCTGTGAAACCTTCTTCTGAATGAGAACTGGTTTCCTTCAGGACATTAAGGGGAAGACTTTGGCCTCCTTTCCCCTTGGGCTCCTTTTTTGTAATGTAACTATTTTAATTTTCAATTTTATTTTCTCTTGTTGTTTAGATCTAGCCACTTTAACTTAATATAGTATGGTTTTATTGCTACTGCTAAACTTCCTCTGCCCGATAATAACTGGACAGGTGGTTAGCCACCATTTTATGAGCAGTTAAACCATTTAGCACATCACCACTAGTTTTGCATTAGCACCAACCCTGGGATTCATTACATGGTTCAGCAGTACAGAACCCTAATGCATTATGCCCCAGCAGGGTTCACCTCAGGCTGAATTCTGACTGACTTTTACTCTTGGTATGGATGCAAAAAGTAAACAGCCTTGCAAGAGGCATGGTTACACTAGACAGCTTGTCTTTAGACCATCTCTGTACACTTGCAGTGAATGCAGTTAGTGCAAAGTGCTGAACTGACACAAAATCAGAGTCCTCCATCCACCCCATAAAGGTGCAGATGCAACCTGGTGTCTGATGTGCAGCCCTTGCTGGGAGGGTATTTCCCATCCTGGGCTGGTTTGGGGGTGGAGGAAAAAAATAAGGGGGGAGTGGGGGGGGAAGACAAGAAAGTGTTTATGTTCTCTTAATTATTCACCCCCACGCACACCAATGAAGCTTCCAGCAGTTACTGCTAACCTCTGAGATGGTGTTTGTCATGTAGATACACAGCCATTAGAAATATGAGAACCATCTGGTTCCTTTCTCCTGAGAGAGCAAACAGCTATCTGCCAAGGTGGGCTGAAGTCAGATGGATTTTTTTCAAGATAAAAGGCTTGTTTTCTTTCCATAACTTCTCTCAGCCACACAAAATAATTGCATCTATTTATTTTTTCCAGCCATTACTAAGTATAACTACATGAGGGTCCCCCTTTTAGTCTTCTTTTCTAGCTGTTTGCACCCCCTCCCTTCTCTTTCACCACTTCCATTTAATTCCAGTTCAGTATTTTCCTCTGAGTAAAGCAATGAAATAGCCACATAGTTAAAATCTATAGTAAAGATTAATCTTGGTCTGTGAAATGAATTTTAAAGAATATTTCATGTATTTCTTTAAGTATGGCTGGGATTTTTCAAAGAGCGTTGTATCTCAAAGGAAAAAACAAAAGGTATAATTCTGAAAGACTGCTGTTTTCTCATGGACTTCTACCCCAAATAAAGAGGATTTTTCTAAAAATGAGACAACTGTTCAGGACAGTCCATTTTTCAAGGAAGGTGACTATGCAGATGATCATATATGCAAATGTTGTCTCTCAAATCAGGTTGACTTAAACTTTTCCAATGGGAAGTTTTGAAACTCACAGTATCCCCTTTGGGATGTTGGGGCTGAACCTGCCCCTTCGGAGGCTCCTTTGGTCCCTGCTGCTGTGCTCCTCCTTCCCTTGGCAGCCTGATTTTGGGAGATGCTTGGCCAAGGGCGCAGGGAGGGCTGTGAGGCAGCAGCAACATCCCCTGGCACCCCACTCTTTGGGGAAACCGCAAACTGTGTGATGCCAAATTTCCAAGAAATTTGCAAAAAAAGAATTCTTTCTGGCACGCAGAGAAACAACAGTTTACAAGTTGGAAATCTCTGTATTTATGTTTGATTTCTTGCTGCTCAAACATACTTTGGGGCTTCATTTAGCCTGAGCTCAACCGGTGGTTGTTGATATAGGCTACTGGCTGTTTATATTAGGTCAATACACAGGATGGGCTGTTTATACCAGACCAGCAACAAATTCCACAGCACAGTCTGTGTCTACCACTACTGCTCTTTTATATTTGCAGAGCTGGAAAGAAATAAAAAAATCAGCTCTGGAAATAAACAAACAACAAACCCTCCTATGTATGGAGTATTCCCTCTTGCCTGAGAAGTAACCAGCACCATAACATTTTAATGGTCTGTTCAAAAATATATAGCATGGGGAATTAGCCCAGCACACAACACAAATGGCATATGATGGGGCAGAGCTGAGCGGAAAGTGAACAGTCCGCGTTGATGTTTGTCTCCATCTACAGGGGACACAGAAGACCCTTTTGTGAGCACTTCTTGGTCTCTGTTTCAGCTGCAAACACAGGTTTACAGTGCACTTAGCTCATGGCATAGCTGGTTCCAGCTCCACACATGCAAAGACTCCTATGTTTAATTTAATTTGAGTGTTTCTCTTCTAAATGACTTCATGGGTTGCTCTGACAGGGCTATGTACAGAGTTTGGGTCTTCCGCCCTTTAATGAGCAATGCTATTTGTACCCTTCATGACATTGATAAACATTTGCAATGGTACTAAAAAGCTTCTTCGCCACAGATCAGTGGGTTCCTGTAAGGCTGTGGGAGAAGGTGGGCTTCTGTCCTGCTGTTCTCGGCAACCCCCTGCTGATCTGAGCTGCCAGGGCCCATCCCTATGGGATTCATTCCAAAATGAAGGATGTCTTGGGACCTAGCTCTCCACTGACCACCATGGCGTTCCTCTTCTGCTCCTGCACTTTCCCAGGAAGGGTGCTGCCAGTTGGAGGGAAGACAAGGGAGAAAGCCTGTCTTTGACTTCCTTATCTTGCCGTTCTCAGCAAACGCATCAAGAAAAGTTCTCAATGTCTTGGGTACTGCTGGGGACCTTAGCCCTGTGCTGGGTGAGCGTGGATACCAGGAGATCAGAAAGTATCTCATTGTTTCTGGAAAACGCAGGCTTGACGCCTAAATCTTCAGATCTGTATATTTCTTGCACATCTCCGCAGTTTTGTTTGCATTTGACATATAACTCCAAATGCATTTTGACTTTCTTTTGACTCTGGGCCCACAGCTGCCTGTGTGCTTTCCAAGCTGTGACCCTAGGGAGGAGTGCAATGAGAAAGGGCATAAGGTTGAAGCAATACCCATCCAAAAGGGGATTATTTCACCTACTGCTAGTCAGGTAAGTGAGCTAAGCTAGTCAGCTCTGTGCCCTTAACAGCTGATGAAGAGAAGCATCATCTCCCAAAGGTGATTCTTCCAATGACACAAAATGGGCAAAAAGCATCTGAGCAGTGCTGCATCCCGCCTCATCTATGGGCTATTGATTACAGAGGAAACGTGTGTAAGTAGCTTGCAAATGAGTTTTGTGGGGATGCATGCAGAATTCACAAGACTTTCCTACTAATAAGCCTCATCAACTACTTCATGTGCCCAATCCTGCCACCACAGGATTGTCATCTGGAAACTCCCCAGCCAAGATCCCATGTCTGACAGACCTAATTCCCCTGTGTCTCCCATCTTGTTTGTTTTTTTTTTTATTTTCAGATGTGCATTTCTAAACCTGTGTCATGCAGGATCAAATGTAAGGTATAACATTAATGGTAGATTTTATTAATGAATAAAATGCCTTAGGAGGGTGCAACTGCTTTAGCATAGCTTATTATTTCCATCAGGAACTAAAAGCCTACAGGGGCTCCCCATACTTGCCCTCCAGCTGAGAGGTGATTTAATGAACTGCCTCCTCTAAGGGTTGGCTTATGTTTAATTCTGAACAAGAAATTACTGTCATGCTAGTTTTTCTGTTTTCCCAGCAATAATATCATCGGAGTGAATTTAACACAGCATCAAGGTTTTGACTGGGTTTTATGTTTCAGGTGAGCCTTTCTCCAACACCCCATCGTTGGGTGCTGGGTCACAAGGCATGTCATTTGGCAGGTCTCCAAGTGCAGTACTTTTTTTTTTCTTCACCTGGTCTTCTTGTGGCCATTGTTAATAGCCTGAAAACTCACCATCTTGTGTCTTTGAAAATCTTCCAGTTAAATGATAAAAGAAAACTGTTCATGCAATGGGCAATGCTGGACACATTCCTGACAGTTGCACAAGAAGGAATTGAAGCTCGCAAAGAAACAGAAGCTCTTAAATTTTGGCAGCATTCAGTAAAATGTGTCCCATTAATAACTAACTGACATAACTTTCAACTTTTTACTCCTTTACAGATGCCTCTCACTTGGCAGCTGGCCTCATCCCAGCCAAGTCAAGAGTAAAAACTCCTGATGATTTCAGCTGGCCGAAGGGTCAGGAGGCTGAGGCTGCATAGCTGGATGCTGGGAGCAGGGAGCAGCGGCCGCTTGGAGAAGCCTCCGTGAGTAAAAAGGCTCAGTCTGATCTTCTTTAAAAAGCTTTCCTCTGCTTTTTAATCTCGGGCATGGGTGCACTCTGTGGGAATCTGCTTCCAGCGCTGCTTCACAGACTCCTTTTGCTTATATTTCATGCTAAGGAAAACAAGCTGCGTGGTACATGGCAGCTGTATGGGTCAGGTTTGGGGAGGTAAAGACTATGCATCCAGGCAAATCAATACTTGCCCGAGGGGGTAAAGCGGCTGTACCTTTCTTTCCTTCTCCCCTAAATCAGCCCCCCTCAGCCCAGGCATAGGCAGGCTCACGCATTGGGAAGTGATGCTGTTGTGCTGCATTCGTGCCAGGGCTGCGTCCATTTCTCGGCCCCCGCCGACTTCAGGGGGGAAGAAATGTGCCCCTCGCAGCTTATACCTACGGCTGGTGTGGAGTGGCACAGGCACACCTGAAAAAGGAAGAATAAAAATCCCATTCCAGTATTTAAGCCTCAAGTTGCAGTCCTGGTGATGTGCTGCTCATGGTATTTTTTTGTTCCAGCAGCCAAAGGCAGGTAGGAGCAGCACACAGGCTCCAGGAGGTTGCCTGCTTTTCCCTGAAACTCGGAGCCCATCCCAGCAATGTGGTGCTTAGTGGCATCAGCCTCAGGGGATCTCTTCTGTGCTGTGCAGGATTGGGCCTGCAGCTCTCACACTGGCCTATTGGTTCGGTGTAAGTTTGGAGCAACTCGGGATGTGAAGCCCCGTAAGCTGAAGCAGAAATTTGCCTTTAGCAAGCACGCTACTGTTTGATAGGGCTCTGCGCCTGCTTGTTTAATGTGACAACTGCACCGGTTTTCTAACAACAACTTTAAATGCCATTCATCAATAAATCCATTGGGCTGCTCGGCTTGTATTACATGCCACTGATTAACTACCATTAAATTAGCAGTTAGTGTAATCAGATATAAACATGCCTTTGTGGCTAAGCTGTTAAACTTTTTTTCCTTTTTACAATTGCGTGTAACACATGTCGGCACGAGACAGGCTCAGTAATTTCACATTACTGCAGCTAAATTATGTTTGTGGGCTCCAGAAACGCTTCTGGTGCTACCAGGCTCGTAAACACCTACCTGGCAGGGAAAAGCTACAACTCCTGCCCCAGAGCGTTCAGGGTTTAACAGGATTCGGCGGAGTACAGCAAGCGAATTTATTACGTAAATACATGCACGGGCTATGGACAAGCGATTGATAGGAAGAGTTCAGAATTTGATTTGCTGCCATTCACTGGTAATTTTCACCCTGGGTCACGTTATTAATTGGTGTAAGTCAGCACCCAACTTGTTACAAGGGGACATGAAAGAAAGGTCAGCGTTTGCAGTTTAAAAGGAGAGGGATGTGACCCTGTGTGGCTTTCAGCTCCGGGAACTCCAGACTGTTGTAGTTAAAAGTGGATTTTGTTTTTTCAAAAGGAGACGTTTCATAGGTATAGGTTTGTAGAGTAGAATTAACTATATTTATTTTATATGTAGCTCTGCGTCCTCTCCATTGCTAGGCATTTCTGGAACTCTCTTAAAGACAGAAACAAAATACACAGCTGCAGTAATACTCAAAAGACATTTTCTTACATGCCTGTGCAATACAGCACAAACGAAATTATTACTTTAGGTTGCTATCTCCGTGCCAATGTTAAATCACAAAAAAATAACAACCAGCAAATATGTTCCCATCACAGCCTTCCAGTCCCTCACAATGCAAGAAAATAACTAGAACTTGCAGCAAACCCAGAAGATAGATAAACTTATCTTTAGTCATAAAAAGGCTATGGAAAATAATTTTTTAAATGTTGGGGTGATGTTTTGTTTGGTTTTTTTTTAGTCTGTATTAAATCTGATTAATTTTTTTTCATGCAGATGTTATTGTGTTGCTTATCTGCTTTAGGTTATATTTGCACAGAATTACAGGTGAAAATTTGCACCAACAGACATTGGTGTAAATAATGTGTGAGCTGGAAGCTGGACTACTAGATAAGCTTCTTTAAAAATTTGGATTTGCCTCTTCAAAAAAAAAGCGTTAACATCCAAAACATGTAATCCAAGTTGCTGGGTTTTGGTGTGGGATTTTTCTCCACTTTAGTTGTACTGTTTGGAAATACTATATGGATTGTTGCGCTTGATCATATGTTGTAATTTGTTCTTGTGGAAACCTGTAGTTTCTCCAGCTACGTTCAGATGGCTTTCCTGAGCTGTCAGCCTTGAAATAGGAAAGCGAGAGAATTCAGCTTAGCTGCATGTGTTGTCTTACATTATGTTTGACAATTTGAGAAACATATGATACAAATGACTCGGGTTTCCAAAACCTAATAGTGGGCCACTCTCCAAAAGTATTCTCCCTCATTCTGACTATGAGAAAGGGGATTTTGTAGGGCTGCTCTTAATATTTTCTTCAGGGGTGTAAACCTGTAGAAACTGGATTAGTATGTTGACTCCCTCAATTAACTTTAATCTAATATCCTGCCTATTTAAATTAGTGTAAACATTGGTGTATAGGGTTAAGGGAAAGAGTTGAACTGAAAAAGATTTATTTAAGGATTAGTGTAGTAGCTAAATTAGAATTAAATCCAGGAAGTAAACATCCCAGCAATGCAAGTTGTGGGAAACAAGAGACCACAGCAAAGACCAGTGGTTTGAAACAATAATGTGCCACCATGGGAAGAGAAAGGAAGAAGGGGAGAAACAAATAAAACGAGCATTACTGTACAAATAAGACTCTAAGCCTATTACTGCCACACAAGTGGTGGGGAAACTCCCAATTAAATGCAATAGAAAGCAACTTTTATCCTTTTCATCTTCCCTCTCGTGCTCAGTTGAATTACATTGTGAAGCGAAATACCCACAGCAATTAGAATAAAAGGATAAATTTGTAGAAAAATCCCTGAAGGTACAAAAATTATCAAATTTGCTGGCATCAGATTTGCTATGACATCCAGCGAGGGTTTGTTAGGGCCTTTGGATGAGAAAATGAGCAAAAAAAGCGACTTCACTCTCTGTTAGGCAGCACTAAGAACCAAATTCACCCGGGACATAAATGCACAAAAGTTTTTCTCGGACCTAGCAGAGATTTTACCTCTGTTCTGCCCAGTTCATACGGGGCTGTGGCTGGGCCCCTGCCCTCAGCGCCACTTGCAAGGCAGCAGGCCAGGGCTTGCTCAGCAATACCGCCCTGGGCACAGAAACTCAGGTGCGGAGCCCAGCTCCACGCAAGGCTTGCCCTGTCCCCACGCCTGCCGACAGCTTTAGGGCAACTGCAGGCTCGCTCCCCGGGTCCGAGAGGTTGCTCCGCTTGTGTCTTTCTCCTGTACGAATAGGAAGGGTTAAGATTTGAGCATACTCCTAAATGAAGCATCTCGGACTCCAGGAGTCCTCTGTGTGCCGAAGAGAGATGACTACACTTTCAGACTGTGGAAAGCTGCCTTCCAGATTTCAGAGAAAAGTACTAAGCCTGGCTCTCTGTATTCCCTTAGTAATACCTCGGATAGAAACATGCCATCTACTGATTTATCACTTTCGGACCTGAATTTTTGTTGGCAATTTGCCTTCAAGGTATCAATCTGACCAAATCCCACTGAATCGGTGAAAAAAATCTGATGAAAATTCAGCCTGGGGTAATATGGCTGAAGGTCGCTCTGGCTGACCGATTTATAAATTAGATAAGGGCTTGTTCATTCAATAAATGCAGTTTTAACAGGTTTTCTTCCTATATACCCAACAGTCTCAGTGAATGTCAGAGGTCCTCTTTTACTGTCAATCTTTATCGGCAGGAAAATCAGCCCCTCGTTACAGTGCTGCCAAAAGGAGCGGGGGTCCCGTGTTAAACTAGGCTTTGCCCACCGTGAGCCAGCTCGGTGCACGAGCGAAAGGCCCATGAGAAGCCCGACATGGGGGAAGGCCTGGAGCTGCAGGCGCTTGGCTGGCAGGGCAGAGCTGGGAGCGCGCGTGGGGTAACCTCTTCCAGCAGAACACACAGATTGCTTCCCAGCCACGTATAGAACTCAATTTTTTTAAATTATTTTGGCAGTTTCTTTGCGCTTTATACCCCCAAAAGACTGAAATGATCCAGCCAGCTTATTCCAAAGGAAAATGTCTGAATTTCAGCTCCTAGGAGCTATTGTCTTGTAAAGGCAGGCAGCTTAGTATTACATCTTTCTGACTAAAGCAGCTTTTCACAAGCTCGTTCTTGGCAGAAGGTTTTGGACTTAACTGTGACTGAAATACATCATGTGTCTTTAACAGCATGCTTTGCGTGAACTGCCATCCTGCTTGGCAGGAGATGCAAAGAAATACTGGTCCAGGGGTGACTTGAATCCTCATAGAGCGTCTTCCGAGGGGTCAACGGGGAGGGGGGAAGAGTGCAGCACCACTCTTCATGTGACATGTCCTTGCTGGACAGGGATATTTCTCATGAGACTGTTGCTTCAGAGGACCAAAAAAAAAGAAAAAAATCACTCCACAAATTAATCACTCTTGTTCTAGTCCTCTTCTCTGCTCGTGCACTGAGCACCCTGTCGGGCAAACCTTCTGTGGTATCTTCTGGGTGGATGTGGATGGCAAATATGAATGCAACAACTTCATGTTCCTCATTCACCTTAAAAAAGCACAGCAACATCAGCGGTATTAAACATGTAACAATGAGATCTCTGGGAAAAAGCTCAGCAGAAGAGTTTGCGAATAAGCCTTCCCTGTCCATGTAGTTCCAGCTTTTTCCCTGCCTGGCATCTGTTCCAGCTGAGCTGCTTGGGTTTAGAGCTTCATATTTTTAATAATGTTGCTTGACCGAGTCCTCAGTCGAGGGGTGCCGCTGTGGCCCCAGGGTGCCCCACTGCAGCTTGGGTGATGGAAGCGCTGTGTTGGGGGCAGAGGGTGCAGCACCTACCCTTGGGGTTGGGAAACCCTCCCGTACCCCCTGCCCTGCAAGGGCTGCGCTGCCCCAGCCTGGTGCTGCAAGGCACCGAGTGCCCTCGCGTCCTGCCACGGGTGTGCAACAGAAAGCAGCAGGTATGGGGAAGGCAGAGGTTCAGGCGTATGTCTGTCCCTAATCACCATCTGCTTTAAGGCTTTATTGCTCTTTTTCACAGTGCACTTTTGGAGTAGTGCCCCTGGGCCAGCAATTGATATCTTCTTCAAGCTAAGCAGATTCGTATTTTTCTGACAATGTAGGAGGACTTGGGTCTTTTATGAGAGTCCTTTTAACAGATGCTGGGGAGGAGAGGTCTTCCTATAAGCATGAAGTGGACCCAGTCTGTGTAGAAAGGGCAAAATCTGTCCATAGATCAGCTTAGTGAAGTACCACAGCACAGAAATATTTTAACTCGGCTTAATTCTGTTACCTTGGAGTCCTAGAGTTACAAGAGGTGCCTTAGTTTCAAATGGAGTGTAGAGAGTACTATTTCAAGACTAAGTCCCGTATACCTGCCCCTGGCAATCAGATCTGAAGAGGTGTCAGCCAGAGTATTAACCCTGAGAGGTTCACTGGGCATGTTGGGCCAGTGTGGACCCATCCGTTGGCATCCTGACAAGCCCTTCAAGAACATAGATACTGAGAGTTTATATTATGCAGACTACGTCTGCTGCCTCTACCAGTGTCTGCCATCTTACCAGTGGCTTGGCACAGGGGAGCTTCTGCTTTACAGCGACAGAAACCTTAAGCTAACCTGGCAGCACCAACCCGGCTCAGTATCTGCTGGTATCGGTTCCCCGCATGGCTAGAGCAACGCTCGAGGTAGCCAGAGGGAGATGGTTTAGCAGCAGTGAGGTGCGGTGGCTAGGGCAGGAGAAAGCAGTGCTCTCCCTGTGGCTGGGCTCAACTGAGCTTGTTTATAGTGCTTGAGAAAGTAGGGTCGTGATGCAGGACCCACGCAACTCAGTGGTTTTTTTTCCATTGAGATCAACAGAATTTTGGAGTAGGTCTTTAGACGGGATCAGTAGGGGAAAAGCCAATTTACTTGTGGTGTCTTACAGCCCGTCGCATTAATCCTGTGTATAAAAAAAAAGATCACATCTGAGTAGTGGTTTCCTCCCCTTGTTTAAATAAATTCAACTGCTCGGCTTCTGAATTCCCCACAAGAGCTCCGCATCAGCCGGCCCTGTTTGTGGAAAAGTCAGCAAGCACGTTTCAGTCAGCGTGGGGTATTAACGTAGGAAGCCAACACTGGGTTGGTTCTCCTTGTTCCTCTTATTGGCTATAGAGTTTCACAGCCTGGGATATTAGTAAATATTTATGTTTAATTACTTTCACTTAAGAAAAATAACCACAGCCAAGAAAACTACAGAGCAATTTAATGGGTTTTAACTTGCCACTCTAAACCGCCTTCTTAAACATAATGAATTATATGAAGTCATCCAGTTTCAGACTCTCTTAAAGAGGTAATTTAATTCAAATAAGGTTGCATATTACTAGCTTCAGTGTCTGAAAACATTTATAGTGCCAGTAACTGTTCCATTGCCCTGGGTTATTCTGCAGCCTGAAAGACAATAACAAGCTAAGCTTAGAAAAGTGTGCTGTGGTTTGGTATAACTGAGAGATGAAATTGCTAGGTTCATCGCCTCAGGCGAGAAGCACTGGGTGAGTGTGTTGGAGTCTCCTTTTACGTAAGACAGTCTGGGTTAAAACAAAAACAGGAAAGAAAATAAGGCATCAGCTGCTCAGCAGCATCGTTTTTGAATCCTTTCCACAAGAAAACAGCCTACAAAAGAATTTTGTGGGCTTCTGCCCTCTGGGTCCTAGCTACAATGCTGCCTTTCTTATGTACGGTGATTAGGTTCAGGAATATGTCCTTCAGTCCATCGCTGCAATGTAATATAAAGACACTTCTGTTCTCTGGCACCATTGTGGAGCTCATATTCAGGGAGAAAATAAGGGGAACGTTGGGTTACCTGCACAACTCCTTTTTCCCTGGCAGGTAACTAATAGAAGGAACTAAAGACAAATACCTGTAGTCTTCCATCCAGAGATCCCCAACTGCTGAACTACATGTAAGACTAGTAATATCCATCGGGATATTTTTTTCCTTGTGAGACAAACTGTTATCATTGGCTTGAGTTTGGCAATTAAGAGCCCGAAGGTCTTGCCATGTAGGCTGTAAAACTTTGTGAGGCTTTCAGTGTCCTTTAAATGGTTGTCCTTTAAAGTAATTGCATGCTCTAAAGCTCCTTATGGGGCTTAAGGGTTTTATTTGCCTAGGACAATTGCACACCTTGTGAAAAAAGCTGTAATCCAAATCCCAAGCTTGGTTCCGCCAATGTTCCAGATGTTGATAGCTAAACTTGTGAAGGCTGCTAGATGTTGATTGCTAAGTAGGCAGCCTGCATGTATGTCCATCAACGTGTTAGACAGAAGATGCACAGGGAGAGCCCCTATATTCTTGACGTTTCTGCAGTTTGATACACAACTCGCATTTTGTAACTTCACTCATCTATTATGAGCACATGTAATGAATGCAACTGAGGAAAGTGAATACACTTAGAAAGTACTGCACGTGTAATAAACAGTCCACACATAAACACAATGCCATCATACTTTAACTGTTCACCATGACTAGCTGTGAAGATACTGCTTTCCCAACTTTTGAATAGGATTGTGAGCGCAGACAGCATTCAGTGGAACTAGCTTTGATTTCAGAGCTTATGGGGTCCCAGTGAAATTACAATACAAGGTTATTTGACACTACGTTTTCCAGTCATCTCCTAGTTCAGATACTTTTTCCCATCGATTAAAGTCTTACCTGAGAACACATTAATTCCCCTTGATTCATACTCCACCCTTGAAGGAATTCCATGCATTTCAGGTTGGCTGACTGAAAAGTGAATTTCAGTAGTGAAGAGTGATCAGTACTTGTATGGGTAACAACATCAGCTTTTGGATCATTTAAAATCCTTGAAGATTGCTTCTACAGAATGGCAAAGGGTTTCTTTTTGATAACAGACTTGTAGGATAGGGACTGTCCCCTTCCAGGAGTCACACAGCATCTGGCTGAATGGAACCATAAGCTTGCAGGCTTTGCAAACTACGTGACTGTATTAATTCGGTCTGATTGCAAGCTCTTCACTCCCATTCACATGCAGCTAGCTCTGACTGCTAATTATGTGCTTTAAAGTTTTACTCTCATAATACAAAAGTCACCCCTGGGAGAATGTTGCTGAACATGCTCAATGAATGTACGATCTCTTCTTTAAAATAAGCCACATTTAAAGTTGCTTCAGTGTTCTTGCAGAAGACTTCTGATAGGATTAAAAGTGAACATAGAGCAATGGAAAAAAATATTCATTAGAAGGGATTACATGTAAACCTTTCAAGACGACTGGTATTTTTTTCCTTTTAACTCAAACTTGAGTGAGCTCTTGAATGGAGCTCAGAGATTATTTCTTGTCAGGACCTATCAAAAAAACCTGAGATCACTAAGGCATTTGTGCATGTTGAGCATGAAATTTTTATTGTTCTCTATGCTGCATTTTAACTATGTCTAAAAAGCAGTATTCACTTCTAAGGATACTGAGCCATCTTCTAGGAGAACTAGTTTAAGTTAAGCTCATGGTCAATAATCAGCCTGGAAATGAAACCATTAATTTTAATGCAGTAAGTGCATGTATACATTAAATTTTATTGCTTTGTCTGAATTCAAAAGGGTGAAAGTAGGGCAATTTCAGGCCAGTGTAAAGTTGCAGGTGCCTGTACTTTACCTCTTAAGAAAAGAGAGCTCAGCGTTTCAAACTTTTAGTCCTGCATATAACTGAAATAAATTTCAGTGCTGCATGTCACTGAAATAAAATGGAAAGGTTTTGGGAATATTTGGATCGAGCTTCTGGACTATACCATCAATGCGTGAGGATCCTCTCACCTAAAGATACATCATCTTTAAAGTGCACAACAGACTTGACAGTGTACTACCAGTAATGATACAGATTTAATGAGTCCTGAAACTTGCTACCCAAGCTTGATAAATGTAAAGATCTATTGAGCCAACTATAAATGCATTAAAGAAAGCATAATAATAAGAGCACAACCAAAGCCAAGAATATTTCCGTTTTTTCAAAGGCTTCCAAACATTTTATGTGCCGTAAGATCATATGCAGAGTCAAGGCATCGCATTTCAAGTTAAAGTCAGACATTCAGCTGTAACTTTGAATGTATGGGTTGGAATCAAACACAATATTTTCACATTACTTGAGTTTAGACTTTCTTTGTGTTTTTATGTTCCTGTTCAAAAGAAAGGAAATCCCTGATACCAAGACAAGTAATCTGTGTTCTGAGCCAATAAATCCTCGGGGAATTTGAAGCAGGTAGATTGTAAGAGGCCCTTTTAGGAGTCTGAAAAGCAATGGGTGACATTAGACGGATCTTAATGAGAGTTGCAGGTGCTCAGCTTTTAGGACAAGGTCATTTCCCGTGTGTTGGCACAATGACAAAGATGGAAGATTGAATGGTTCTTCTAATTCACAACTCAGTAATATATACTCCTTAACTGGAAACGGATGAAAAGATACCTCTGGAACGCTCTTGGTGCCCTAAAACTTCCTAAACACTGCAGCCAAGTCTCAGCATCATTAAAATAGTAGATGCAAATAAGAACCTGCTAGCCAGTAATCAACAACAGCTCCTTTCCCAACTTTTAGTTACGCGTTTAACAGAGATGTTCTGTGCCTTTGCTGCCATCCTGACTGCGGAAAAAAAAAACCAACAGACCAAACCAAAACCAACCAGCAGTGCCAACGCATGCCTTTGTATTTAATTTTAACCAGAAAAATTGCGCAGGTGGAGACTGGAGAGGCTGAGATGTCTCTCTCAGCCTTCTTGGAAAGCACAATTTTGGCAACATGGCCAACTGTGGGCCAGGCCTGAAGCACTGTCTAAAATCACCTAATCTTCCTTATTTGTCTCTTGGCTTCTGTTTGTAGTCACAGTTAAATGACTCAATATAAATTCCCTTGAATAAACATGCAAATAAGACCAAGTATTTACATTTCAAATAGATCGTCATTAAGGTTTCAAGCTGTCAATAGGACCAGCACAGGAAAATGTTATTATTAGACCTGAAAATCTTCAAGGGAAGGTGTGAGAAGAAAGGCTAATATCAGGGGACCAGTAATCTGTTCCTAGCTGGCTTTTAATTCTGCTTAGCAAACATGAATGATTTTGAGTGTTGAATGAAGAAGCAAGCTACAGAACCTGCACCATGCGTTCAAACTACAGCTGGCTGGAACACTATATGCCTGAAGGCAACATTTTTAAGTTCAAAGATAAACATTTGGTTTTTTATAGAGAAAATTAGTTGTACAGCATATTTGATTTAGTCTACTGCTACCCAGTCCAACTTTTAATTGAAATGTATTAAAAAAAAAACCCCTACTTCCACTGACAATATGCAGTTTCCTAGAGAGCTGCGTGCTTGCTAGTAAACATCAGTCCTCTGGGCCAGGTCTAAAAGACAGAGGTCAGAACTTCTATAACTTAATATTTTTCAAGGCACCCTAAAGACTTCCTCTTACCTACCCCATGTAAATTGTTTACAGCCTGCTCCAAAGAGGAACTCCCCTGCAGGACTTCAACCATGACTGTAAACTGATAAAAAACCTCTCCCTGGAAACTTCCCCTGGTGAACCTCGCCGTAATATTTTATTCTCTTCGATCCTCAGTGTATACACAGGGATCCTTTCCGGTAAAAACGCAGGCAATAAATCATGCTGAGCAAGGAGAGGTTTATACGTTGAACCTTATTAAGGAGCGATGGTGGCATTTTGTAGTTCTTCTTGCTGTCAGATTAAAGGGCTAAAGGGAGCTTTCTAATGCTGCTCCAAACGCCAGCAGGCACTGACCTGCAAAGCTGTCACATAGCATTTGCATGCCATTTTGGACATTTTCGTACGGCTTGCTTAGATTTTATTTCTTAGAATTGTGGGGCTTTTTTTTTTTTTGGTAAAGTAAACTTTTTAAAAGTGAGGAAAACCTATACTGCACAATGAGGTATTGAGAACCATGTGTTGCATGGTACAGAAAGATATGTTATGATTCTTATCTTTGTGAGACTGTGAAAAAATAGTTCTTTGACCTCAAACTCATTAAAAAGTTATTTAATAAAGAACTTGAAACCATTATCAATATTTACAAAAGAAATGCTTTAGAGCTGAGTTATGTGTTTTGAAATTCACAGAAGGCTCAGTGCATTGAAGCAACAATATACGTGATAGGAAGTATAGCTGACATTTTCCAAATATAAAAACCAGATGATGGAAGGTTTAATTTCTATGAATTGGAGCAGTAGCTGTGAGCCTACTAATCTCTCAGGAATATTTTCAGCCCATCGGGGTGCTCAAAGAATATAAGATTCTCAGCATTTCTGGAAAAGCAGTTGAGAACAACGTGACTTTGCTAGATTCAAAGGTGGATCCAGTCTTTGACCTAGATTTGAGGACTAAAACAGTTTTTAAGGTGTTTTTTTTTTTTCCTGAATAACAGCATTTTAAAAAAAATCTCAGTTTAAATAGAGCCAAATTATCAAGGAATATTTTAATAAGGGCTTTTTTACATGAGTATATATTTTTTCTACTTGCAAAACAACGCTGCTGACTTTATTGGCTGGTATCTATTTTGCTTTAGAGAAAGGTGGGAATAAAAAGCCCCCTGCAAAGTGTAACCACATTTGACTGACATCCATAAGGCCTCTGCAAAATGTTGCAAGAAAAACACCTCCAGAGAGAGATGTAGTCATTAACTGCCTCTCTGAGCACCTGAAATCTTCAGAACCTGAAAAATCCTCAGAAATCCTTCCGACCCTTAACCCAGGGATGCCCAAACCCCGTTGGCAGGTCAGTCTCCACCAACCAAGGACGTGGGGTGCTCCCGTCCCCGCAAGACATCAGCAGACTGGCCTTTAAATCCACCTTTTGTGCTCTTAGACTCTAAATGTGCCCCAGCTGCTGGAAATGTGCATGCTGCGTGCCCCTGCTGTTTCTGTTCATCATTTAACCAGGGACTGACTCTCAGTTCTCTTACATAGCAGCCGATTAAAAAACACCGGAGTACAGAATAATTCCTGTTGTAGTTTTTAATACACAGCCCAATTTGAGTAGTCATGATGGAGGGAATCCAGTCTTGTACTCCCCTGCCAGAGTATTCCAACAAGAGGTGAGGGACGAGGGATGAACTCTGGTCGGGCAGTACAGGGATTCAGGTATGTTGGTCTCCTGGATGGCAGGTGACACTCCTAACCACCAGGTTACATGAGGAGGTAGCAGTACAGAGCCTCAGTCTCTGCTCTTTCACAGGAGCCACCTGCCATGGGGTGTTTCAGGGTCTGAATCCCAAGTGCAGAGGCATCACCTTTTCAGCCTTAAGCTAGGCACCTAGCTCTCTATTGCACTCTGTACTCGCTGATGAGCTTAAGCAGCTCTTTCCTCAGCCTGGCTGTGTTCCTGACCCCCATTTGTAGGCTGTTCTCTCTCTTGGGATGCCCAGGCCCTTCTGGCGCATAACATGAAAATAAAAATCCTGGGAGTGACACAGCAGCATAAAGTTGGCTGTTGTAAAGCTGAGGTGCCTCTTGTACATCGATAGCCACGAGAACCTTGGTCTAGTCTTGTTCATACTAATATCACTCAAAAAATAAGAGATCGATGCTGAAGCAGGTTAGGATCGGAATCAGGACCAAAAATACTGAGCACCGTGTCAGGCAGTAATAACAACTACAGCCTAGGGCATGAGCCCTGCACAGGTACACTGATGCCCTATTGACCAGGTCCTTACTATTACTGCAGGCATCTTTATGTCTGAAAAAATCTCATCTGGGGTCCAACCACACACACAAATACTCAATTAGCAAAAGTAATTTGTGTGAGATGTTCATCCACATGCTATGTGAAAATCTTGAACTGCTTCTGAGTGCAGATTCTGAAGTGCTTTTAAACACTTGTGGGTTTTTGTTTTTTTTTACATGATGCGGTTGTTTGTTTATACGTGATGCAACGTTGGTGCTGTGCTTTTTCACCATGAGTGTACTTCACTGCTCGTGCTGTCAGACCAATGTATTTCCTACACTACAGCAACAGTTGATTAGAAAATATTCAGGCAAAAGACAAAATATACTTTAGCAGGCTTGAAAATAGTCTAATTGGAATGAAGAGATGGCAACAGGGTCATAGAAGAGTCGCAGCGACCAGTATCACTGCAGAAAGTGGGAGACTGACCACCAAGTGCATTATTTTTCCCAGAAGTTTCTCACTTGGTGAGTATTCAGTCAATACGCTAAGGCTGAGCTTTAAGCAGTAGTTGGATGAGGTCTAATCCATACATCTGGAAACAGCCTGTGTATCACAGAGAATATGTGCAGAGGGGGCTGCTCTTCTATTTGTCCCATGTGTTTGCTTTTATTTGATTTTGCATTTGGGTGGGAAAGGCAAAGAGGAAATTCTCTGACATTTTCACATGCCTTTTTTTTTAAGTGACTCTGAGAAACAATTCAAACATCTTGCCTATTCAAACGAGAGGCTGTAAAGTGACCTGACGTCCTTCCTGGACGCAGTCTTGGGTACTCTCATAGAAAGTACCACATTGCCATCTCTATGAACCACTGCTGTGATTATTCTGCCAGCATCCTTGGAAGCAGATACCAAAGGCACAGGAATAAACTACAGATCCAGGTCTTCCTCTTTGCCATGTCTTTGTGAACTGGTGGGCAGCAAGAAATCATCTTCTGAGTACACAATACTCTGCTTCTAATCCTTTCCATTGCTCTGTGCTGCTGGAACAACTAAGATCAGACAACCTCCTTCTGCACTCCTCCAGTTTGGCCCTTGTATTTCTGTCCTGATTTTAATCCAAAATTGTTTAGGCCCTCTGAAAAAATACTACTGCTGCAAAGGATTTTACGGCCTGGCAAAATAACCGCGTTGGTATCTTCTACAACCACGTATAAAAGCTCACAGCTCCTAAAGCTCTTCAAGACTATGGAAACAGAGGAATTCAAATAAAAACATTAGTGGTGATTAATTGGGTCTGGATTAACAAAATGCCAGCCTTTGCTAATTGTTCTGGGAGCTAGGAGGAAAGGAATCAGCATTGCCCTGCTGGAAGTGGCTCAGGTCACTGCAGCTGATAGCTGCAGCCCTCAAAAGCCTGGAGGAGGAGGAAGAGGAGAAGGACGGGGTTGAGAAAGTGCTGTTTTCTCTGCTGACAGGAGGAAGAAGCAGAAGGGATGATGACCAGAGGGGCTTGCTGCATGGAGGGAAAAGCGGGTGTGCTGGGAGAAGCAGGCTGAGTGGTGAAGATGGGAAAGACAAGAAGACTACAAGCGGACCCTGGAGAGATGATCATGAAAGACACAGCAGAGACAGCTGTACCTCCCACCGCACCAGGGCAGCAAGGCAGGCAGAGGGCAGCCACTTCCAGGGAAACATCAGGGCTCTGCCTCCGCATTTTGAAGTCAAACACTTGAGTTTTAGTCTTTCTTGCTTTAATGCTGCAGCTGCCCAGAGCCACGGGTTGTCCCAGACTTCGGCCTGCCCTGATTCCTCAGAATAAGCTCCCAAAGCTTTTCTCTTGATGGTACTTACAAAGAAAAGTGATGGTGGTAATGGTAAAATGTACCAATGTTAAACCATTGATCCCAAGCCATTCAGCGACCTTCACGTTCGCATGACTACACACTACGCTCACACAGTATCATACTTATTGCAAATGTTACCGTGATGTTGCCTGAACGTTTTGCTTCCCGTAGTAACTCAGCGAACCATGGCCCGAAAAAATCGCACTTTGGGCTCAGCAGCAAATACAGCAGGCACCCCGGGCCTGCAAAATTGCTCCTTTCTGACCCGACCCTTGGCAGAACCCCTGGTTACACGTGCTGGGTGGTTAGACCCCGCGCTGCTGAAGCAGCTCCTTCACTTCTGAGCAGGTCCTCATTCGATGTCAACCCATAAAGCTCCACAAATGAAACCTATTCACACCTGGAGCCCATCCCACTGCATTAAAGTATTGGATTATTGTTTATTAGGGTGAATAGACATTACGTGCATGTGTGTGTGTATGATTTTTCATTTCAGATTATGAAAAAAAAAAAAAGGAAGTAAAATTAAGAATCCCAAGAGTGTCCACAAGCCACAAAGAGCTTGGATCGAACTACAGACGTGGTGATAAGGCAAGGTGGTGTGATTCACTGAGAAGAGGGAGCCCTGTGTTTTTGTGTTTTCTCCCTGGGTGCTGCAGGATCGAGGAGAAGTCATTTCCCACATGGATGTGGACTTCCCACCTGGGGTGTGACTCCTTCCAGTTCCCTTTGGGAACACAGCCCTCTATGAGCAACACCGGCACCCCACCTACTACTCTGGGGTCCTGATGCTGGGGACGCGGGGCATTTCTAATGTAATATAAATCATCAGATGAAAGAGGGGATTTAAAAACAATTTCTTTTGTGGCCGGTACTTCAAAATACTTTACAAGTCATATCAAGAGGATTTTTAAAAATCTTTCTTTATGAGTTGCTTTCTTTTCCAGAATAGTATCCTTGGAAATGACCCACTGGGTAAAAACAAAACAATAATAAATCCCTGTGAAAAACAGCCATGTGAATTTCCATGAACATCGTTACCTCCAAAAGCCATGGGAGCTTGTCCTGTGTTGGGGTGGCACTGTGGAGAAGACAGAATGGTTGGAACAGAGGACTGGCAGCAACAAGATTACATGGAGATACCATCAAATGTCATCCAGACTGCTGGTAAGTACATTTCTCTGCATATCAGGCTCAAACAAAGAGCTTGCAATGTGAATTCAGGCCTGTGCCAGGCCATGATGCTGCAGTTCACATTAACGAGGTCTAGCGAGACACAGCCACACCGCAGGCGAAATGAGTGGGAAGAAAAAGCCACAGAGTAAACAACTCGCCCAAACTCTCAGTGGCAGTAAGTTCAGGCAGCTGCCTGTGCCTTTACCCCGTTACGCACTGGATGATGTGACTACTATTTGCATACAGATATTTGCACCCCAGCTGTGCTGGCAGGTTTTGTTTTTCCAGGTGCCAGGCGGCACCCAGGAGCTTATGTTCTTAGACTAAGCGGACTTGAGGCTTGCTGCCGTGTCACTCTCATCAGACCAAACACGTAATTTTTGAAATGCCTTTGAGAGGTGACCTAGAGCCTTTGGCATGTCCTCAGGGAAGAATGAGCCACGGGAACTCACAGCAGCTTTTTTAAACAATTATTGGAGGAGTTTGACGGGCTGTTATTCACAGACTGGTAGAGGGGCCTGCCGTATGGGAGCTCAAGTCTTTCCTCCTGGCATAACAAACTAGGAGAGCCGGGCAGCAACCAGGAGGAGCGCAAAAGTACTTGAGATGCTTGGAAACATCTGGCTTGTCCTCGCCTTACCTACCTGCACTTTTGTAGAGAGGTCGGACAGGCCGCATCCCTCTGCCAGTCCCCACGTGCCAGGAGGAGCGAGAGTGCTGCTGTAGGTTTTGAAGGCACTTTCCAAGCTGCCCTCATACTTCTGCATATGGTCCTGCCATTTTATTAAATTCTTCTGAAGTTGCTCCTGACCTAAGCTAAGTACTTTTCTATTGACATCAACTTTTGCCACTTCACTATTCACCCCCAGGTTATTAATAAAGCATTAGACAATATTGGTCTGAGTCCTGCTCTCTAGGGCACCTCATTATTAATCTCTTTCCCTACTAGAATTGGCCATTTATTCCATACCCATTTATAACCAGATTTTAATCCATGACAGGACTTTACCTCTCACTTCGTGGTTACCAGGTTTCCTTAACAGTTTCTTGTATGGGTGTTTATCAAAAGGCTTTTGAATGTCCAAATAAATTATATCCTCTGGTTGTTCTTTACCCACTATTTTATTAACTCTTAAAAGTGTAAAAGGTCTGACTGGCAAGATTTATTCTTATAGTGGCTATGTTACTTTTTTCCTTTGCTTGAGACTTGATATTTCCCTGCAGATTGTAAAATATTTAGAGCAGTGATCCCCTGAATCTTGTGGCTTGAAGCAGCACCAGAGATATTGTCAATGTTTAATTAAAAATAAAAGCAAATGCAATACACCGCTGACTTTCTCAACTACTCCCTTGTAATGAAGTTAAGCTAATAATGTAAAATTTCCGTGAGCTCGCCTGTCTGTGTAAATATTTACAGGGTCTTTATCGCTGCAGTACCAGATTTCCACACGCGTTAATGGAGTTATCCTTGTAACACCTCTCTTGTACAGGGAAGCTTTAATCCCAACTGCCTGAAGAATCAGGGCACACTGACATCTGGCACGTAAAAACCAAACTGCTGTGCTTTGAGAATACAGGTTAGGAGATAAAACACCTTCTCCCACTTACAGATGCTGTGCTCACAAAAAATGCAAGAATCATCACAATTCACAAATGTAATCAAAAAGGCACGGTACCCCAGCGTCTCTTCCCAAGCTCTCTAAACCCCAAGTTCATTTTTCCCTTGGAAAAACGCAGAGCACTGCAGGTAGAGTCCAGGCTTTTCCTTTTCTGCAGGCTGTCTGTGCTTGCAGGTTTTTGCTGGCTCTGCTAGTGACCATTTATTTTGGACTCACACCACACAACCAGTGTTTCATTATGCATTTTTGCTCCAGCCAGAACTAATACAATTGGCTGCATCTCAGCTTGCTTCAAATATACAAGGGAGTGGGTTTCCGGAGAGAAAAGGAAGAAACAACATTAAAAAAAAAAAAACAACGGATCTTGTTTAAAGTAAAAAGCACTACAAAGGTTTTGCCATGTAAGAAAACTTACAAAAGGCTACGAAACACACACGTGCAAGGGCCCACCGCTGGCCCCGCATCCTTGAGGAAAGAAAGGCTTTCCACCCTGCCCTAAAAGCTGACAAGACTTTGGCAAAGCAGGGAATGACGAAGAGGTTGGATATGGAGGAGCCCTCAGCGAAAAGGCACGCAGGACATGGACTCGTGTTTTCAGGGGACTTCTGGCCTCACGTCTGAGGCTGGGCTTTCCAAAAAAAGCTCTCCTTCCACATAAGCAGCCAGAACAGGTGGCCAGGAATTCAAAAGGTTATGAAGTCCTTTTCAAAAAAATTAACTCCTAAGTGTCAAAGGGGAGCGATGTGAGTGCAGCACACTTCTGGAAGAACAAACTTCCCCAGCAGAAGCCCTGAAGGATTCCAGCTCCCACGAACATGTTTCCAGCTGCGGTTTTTAAGTGAGGTCTTGAAACTACCCAAGCTTGAAAATGTGGGACTTCTTTTTCAGGGCCTGGAGTCAAATTCCCTTGAGACCAACAGTGGTACTCGCCTGAAGATGCCCTCTTGTGGGTATAAAAACAGGGATAGTTAGCTTAGCTTGGCAAAGTTCATTGACTCCGTAGACCGGCGATGCCCATGCAGCCGGGCCGGGAGCATGGAGCGGGACAGGAGCACAGGCGCGTGAGATTGCTCCTAGCCTGGTTTGAATGCAGACTCCCAAACCTCTCTTTCCCATCGCCCATTCCTGAGGTGCCTCCGGCACGGCCACGGCTCCTGCAGCAACAAAATGATTTCCCCAAGGAGCGGTCAATATATTGCCACGATCGTAATCTTACTTAGCGTGGCAGCATGGTTTTAATTTTTCCGTGTTTGATCCCTCCGCTTCAGGAATATTGATAGAAATAGGGACCGCGAAGACGAAATAAAGAGCAGCCTGTTGCGCAGGAGAAAATACCCTTCAGTCCTCACTCGCTCGGCGGTGATTCAGCTTTTCCAACTGCGCCGCCGAGATAAAAGGCTCGCATGTGAGCAGAAGCGTTAGCGAGGCCTGTAATGCTTTCAGCGCACCGTCTTGCAAAAGAACCTTGGCTGCGGGAGCAGATGCCAGCTACTCCTAAAGCTCCTTCAGGGGCGGGGAGGCCGGGGATGATGCGGAAAAGGCTTTTTGCCCCGTTTTCGCGCCGGCACGGGCATGAAGGGCGTGTTTGTTGTTCCCCGCAGCTCGCTGTTGACTTCGGTGGGTAGCTCTGTTTATGCACCCGTGTTGGTTTTCCCGGCAGCGGGATTTAAGGAGGCTGGCAGGCCCCCCACTGCCCAACCGGGCAGAGCTGAGCCTGGCTGAGCCAGGCCGCCCGCCTCGCCCCGGCACCGCTGCCCTAATCGGCGGCAGGCCCCGGGCGCGGGGTAATGAGAAACATGGCAGGGGCTTTCTGTCTTTTGAAATCTGTCTCTCAACATCAAAGCGCTCCGCGCAAGTCGTCCTCCAGAGGTCGGCTCCCATATCTAAATGAGTGATGTATTTCATGGTATCTGTCGGGAGGGATATAATGAAGAAAACCGGCTCTGAGATGGGGCATGATGTGAAAAACAGGTGGCCCGCTTTTAATGGGTTGCGGAGCATCTGTTTGGCAGGCCTCTTCTCTTCCCGTAAACTGCGCCAACACGGCGGGCCGGCGGCGGGCGCGCAGCCTCCGCGGGCGCGCAGCCTCCGCGGCGCCAGGCGCTGCNTCCCCCCCAAGAGGCTGTTGGCCTCGGGTGGCCCCCGGTTTGGCCCGTGAGAAATATCCCGCGCAGATCACGCCGCTTGCTGGTTAACGTTTCCAGCGCCTCCTCCTTCCTCGGCTTGCACAACCGCTCCCCACTTTATTCTCTTATCTGTGCAGTAACAGAAAGTGTTGGCCAACATCAACCGAGCCATAAATCCAGCCGAGCGTGCACGTTTCAAGCGCTCGGGCGAACGGCCGGGATTTCCCCGGAGGGCGCGCAGGGCGGCGGGCTGCGCGCCTGCTGCGCGGCGGCTGCGCTCGGCTCGGGAAGGGCGCCCGGGCGAACCCCTCCGCGGTGACTTCATCTGCAACGGGCGATCTAGGATGACCGGCTGGATAATGCGGCACGGTGTGTCTCCTCGGGAGCCCTCTGCCCTGCCGTGGGGGAGCTCCGCTCCGTTCAGGTCTCCAAACCCACGGCGGGAAGGCAATCCGAGCCCCCCCGCCGCCTTGCGGGGGCCGGAGGGCGGGGAATCCCGCTCAAAATACGGAGGGCTGCAGCTGTGGGAAACGCTTTTCGTATCGTTATGAACCCGCTTACTTTGCAAAAATAAAAATAAAAATATTATTCCGGCCTGCAACCCTGTCCTCCTCTACACCCGTGAAAGCCCAGAGGGCAGCAGGAGCAGGGGGCTGGCGCGGGAAAGCTGCAACGAAGCTGCCCTGGCGTGGCTGCGAGGCAAAAACCCCGCAAAAAGCCCGGCCAGAAAAGAACGGCAACGATTGGGGGAGGGGGAAGACCCCAAATTCTCTCCC
>VZTL01038607.1:0-20436 GCA_013400535.1 Scopus umbretta
TAATAAAAAGTAAACTTTTTTGCTCTTCTTAAGCTTTAAAAAAACCTCCTAAACTACCCTGAAATACAATCTGCTATATATAATAGTTACACTCTCAAGCACATCCATTAAGTAAACTAAGCAGTTTCAATCCAAGAGATAACAGTAAACTGGTACCAGTAGGGGGCACATCCAGCAAAAGATGGGAGGTTTGTGGGTTTGAGGGTTTTTTATTATCTTGTAACTGCCAACCAACCATACCAAGAAAAATTGGCAATGAAGACATTAGAACAAAAGATGTCACCTGCCATAAAAGCTCCACACATTTATTTGTCCTTATTTACACCTATGCAATCCTCAATGTTCAAACTGTGTCCTCATTGACTCTTCTGTAACTATTTCTTCCTGAATTTGTGCTGGTGTCCTAACTTACTGAACTATCCTGTTTCCAATGTATGCACATTAGGTAATCTGTAAGACGCTGAAGTTTCCTACAAAAGTGAAATCAACAACAACACCACCACCAACAACAACAACAAAAAACTTATCCAAAAGATAGCATTCAATTCTGGAAGTCACAGTGTCATCAGCTCCTAAGCGCAAACCAACACAATTCTGAATGTTCCAATTCAAGTCTAAGAAATAAAAGTACAGATTTTGTATATTGTCAAAGTTACAGATTTAAAATGACGACACCAGCAGCCCTCACATTTCAAATGCATATATTGTCGTGCTTGTTACTGAAGGATTTTAGTTTCTAGAATTGTTTTACTTACATAAGTAAATTTTGTACTTGGAGTAAGAAATTTAATTGCTGAATGCTATGTCCTAGTTAAAAATACTAAATAAGCTGCTTTTAATACAATTATCACATCACAAGTGTCATCTATATGAACAAATTCACTTCCCTTTTTCAGTTTAACACTTTATAAGAGCAGTTGCAGATTCTGACCTAATAAAACTTTATTTTTTTACCATATTTTATTGATATTCTTGGCTACCACATTATCATTTTATTAACTAATCAGGGACTAACACAGTTTTCAAACCAAACTCCCATTGAACAGCAATACGTAATGATGTTCAGGTACCAACTACCTGCATATAAGTCTTTCATCACAAAAAACCCAAGCCACAGATGACCAACACAAACTTTCAATTCAGCTATCACATCCAGTATACAGTCACATAAATATGAGTTATTTTGCTTTTAGATCTTGAAAGAATTCAGAATCAACACAGGAAATATTGCTTTCAAATGAAGGCATTGGTCTGTATGAGGTATAGGAAGATATGAAGTTTGGCAACTTGTTCTGCTAAACACACTAGATAGAACTGCTATATTTTTCATTTACTATAATAAGAAAAAACACATGTTTAATACAACCATAAAAATAACCCCTTCTCTCCTTACCATGTCTATTTCCTTCACTTTAGAAGGATTACTTTATTCTAATGTCCTAATAGTTCAGACACGCACTAGAGATTAGTACCACAGTGTCTTAACACTTGGCACTGAAGACCAATAACCAGAACCCAAGAATTCCTTTAAACTACACCTTCCTACAATAAAAGACAGCACACTTGTGAATCAGTGACAGACTGAGGAAAAATTCTAGCCACATTTGCTGTACAAGTCAAGAATCTAAATATAATGAAAACACACCAGATACTCCTTTTAAAGAAAAAATAAATTTCTTTATTCCTTGCCAATATTAATAAATTCTATTCTAATTTATTTCTCAGGAAAAATATGAACTTTCCATTAAATTACTTTTACTTGTAACACGTATATGTCCTCCTGTTCAGCAGTGGGTCAATTTCCTGGATCTAGCTTTTTACATCTGAGGTATCTGTGGAAGTCCTTGTTCTTCAGACCCTCTGCCAGTAGGAGTTTTAACCAAGCTTTTATCTTCTCAATCCCATCTCCTGCATGCCCACATGATGTTTTATATTCTTCCGCAGTAGTCCATTTTAACTCCCATCTCATCCATTTCCTTTTTTCCATTTGAACTCAGTCAGGAGCTACCTGTCCAGTCAAGCTACCACCTTCTACTTCTTAATTTCTTGAACATCGAAATGGATTGTTCTTGGTCTTTGAGAAGGTTACCCATGAAGATTCACCAGCTCTCTTGAGTCCTTTTGCCCTTCAGTGCAGCCTCTCACAAGATCCTGCCTACCACTTCCTTGAACAAGCCCAAGTCTGTTTGCTTGAAATCTACAGTCTTTGGTCCGATGCTTATCTTCCTCACTTCTCTCAGGATCTTAATCTATATCATCTCATGGTCGCTGCAGCCAGTCTCCACAACACTCAAAGGCAGATGCTGACTATTACTTCCCCAAACATTTCTTTCTACCAAGTTATGAGTTCAGCAAAGCATCCTCCCTAGCCAGGCTCTCTAGCACCTGCATCAAAAAAGTTTTCCCTAAATCAGCTCAAAAACCTTCCACATTGCTGAAGTCCATAATGTTGCCCTCCCAGTAGACATTAGTCCTCCATGAGAACAAAGGCCTGCAGTTAGGAAACTTGTTGTTTAAAAAAGGCTTCATAGCAGACATTCCCCACAACATCCCCTTCCTCAAGCATCCATCTGATGCTAAACAGGTAAATTCTCAACATGGTGGTACTGTAAGAGAGCCCCATGTATTCAGGCTGCTCCTCCACAGTGAACACAAATCCCCCCTTGTCTGTCTTTTCTTCCTGAAGAGCCTGGAGTCATCAATTACAGCACCTTAGTCATGCAAGCTACCCTGTCATAACTCTAACTGCAAACACAACTTCTAGTTCCTCCTCTTTGCTGCCAAGGCTGTAGGTGTTTGTAAATACACACTGAATATGGGCCCTCACTCATGCCACTTCCTCCTAAGGCATTATGAAGGCATCTCCCTTTGTGCACTTGACCCTTACACCCTATACCATCACTTTCATGCTGGATTTAGCGCCCATCCCACAGTCTAGCAGTCAAGGAGGTTAACAAGCTTTGTCAGGTGGATTCTCCCCACCAGCCCTCATTCCTCTGAGAGAACCCTATGAGCACAAAAGCCAAAGCCCTGTCTCAAAACTGTTCAGTTTTCTCTTCTGAAAACTGAACAGATTCATCAGTCTAACACCTCTTTGCATCAAAATAAAAATCCCATTGAAACAACGAGAAGGAACATCTTGCTCAAGCAGTATAGTGCAGACAGACAACACTGAAAGCACAGATTAGACTAAACAGAAACAGGGAAAAACCTGGCAGTTGCAAGACAATATGATGTGCCTTGATAAGCTAGTAACCTTAACACATTTATACAAATAAAATAGGACCATAAAGTCCTTGGGACACACAGTATGCTTTCTTCTATGACTGTACAGAGACAGTAATCACTCAACAACATGCAACATTTTATTTTACTTCTTCCCTGCAACTACCTATTGTCTGCTTTGGAATACAATATTAGTAAAGGCAATAAAAATTAGGCATGATCACTTTTCATTTGTTTACATACTAAATGATAGCACCAAAATATGCTATAATTCCTGAACACAAACACATACTTGTAACTCTCAACCTGTCGACAAGAAGACACTGTAATGAAAGAATCTGTCCGAGAGCTGTAAGCCAAGGGACCAGGCAGAAGAAAACCAGGTAAAAAACGTCCAAAAGCATAGCTTTCCTGTTCAAACAACATGAGCATCCCATCCATGGACTGTATGCATATCAAATCTCGACCTAAGGAAAGCAAAAGAAAGAAACACAAAACAAACAAAGCAATGTTATTTATATAGTTTTAATCCTAAAATTGTTAGTAAATTAAAATTGTACTCATAAGTAATCCTAACAAAAATATGATTCATTGCAATTTACGTGAGTGTTTACTATGAGGAAGAACACTAAACATGCCAACCACAATAATAAATACTTACTTACTAAAATAAACAAACTAGATTTTTGGGGGAATGACATTTAGAATAAGAGTAAAAAAAGAGTTAGATATTCTATTTCAAACCAAAACTTCTAAAGATATAACTATTACAATTTCAGTTTAAAGAAATGTTTCAAACCCCAAATTATTCCGGTTCTTAAATGCCTCTACGCCTTACAAGCAGTCATAACAATTAGTGGTTTAAAAATAACCGATTCTATTCTTTCAAGTCTACTTAAGCAACACAACAGAAAGCCCTACAAATATGTATTGTTGTGAAAATAATACAATGGTAATGTTTTCCACACTTTGCATTCACATTTTCTGTCTTCAAGGAAAGAAAAAACAAAACAGACCCACTCACTGGGGTGGGTGAGGGGGGGCGGGGACACCAAAAAAATTAGCTTGGAGTAAATTACTTCAGCCTTGTCCATTATTCAGTAGCCTCAAGACATGACTTAAGACATGACTTGTCATACTTCAAGCACACCAATCTAAATTCAAAGTCTCATTTTGAAGACTTCTGAGATCAGAAGCTGATTATGCAGGTTGCATTTCATATGCAAGGGCACAATTCAAACAAACAGTATTTTGCAGGCATTCAAAGAGAGAGCTATACCAGTAGGACTAACACCTTCCGAAGTTGATGGAAGTATCTCTCCCAAATTCAGAGATAAGTCCCTATCTTGCAAAGACAACATGAAATAATTGTAATTCAAAATGTCTATTCACCTCCATTAAAATACTCTGCTGTGTCTCAGGAATTATTCTATATGCATGGAGGACCCAAACAAATTGTTCACTACCTGCCATCCTCAATCCTTTAAGAACTGTTTTCTAACATAGGAAGGCGAAACAAAACAAAAATAGACTACAACTTCATTCTTACATTTAGATACAGGTAACAAAGGTCACAGAGATATTCAGTACCTGAAAAAGCAACAAATATAAAGTACAGTGCAAAACACTGTTCATCCCTACTGTGATTCTCCATAGAAACTTTAGCTACTTAAAAATAAATAGTAGTGCAATAGGTCAGCAGTACATCATGTTACTTGTCCTTGTGATTAAAACACACAATAAAAATTTAGCTCAGAGTAAGAATAGAAAAAAAATGAAAGGAAGGTAAAGCAGCTGAGTCCTTTCCACTTGCCCTCCCCTCAATCCTTTTTCAGATTATCCCACTTTCAAAATCAAGTTCTCCCATCCTTCTTTTCACATTCTGCACATAAATCACTATATGTTCTATAAAACCTGTTGCAAATATCAACCATTTGATCGGAAGGACATTTGAAAGTGTAATTCATGTAGTTGATTTGGTAGAGGCAAAGTTGAATCTCTCAGTCTCTAGTGAAAAAGTTAAAATACTTCAATCCTTCACACCAATGATTAGATAGATAGAACTGCTAAACAATTTCAACAGTATAGTTTCAGGAACACTGATGGCATTTCAAGCACTTAATCACAACACTTGTTTCTTCCCTTATGTTCTACATAGACCTTTTCTGAAAACCTTAAAGGTCATTCTTATTTAATTGAGTTTTGTTGGTTTTGTCTGCTTGAAAATTCCTAAGATGCATACATTTTGAGGGATAACATTAACTGATAATATTAAACACTTGAATTTTGCTCTAGCATTTCCAATTGACAAGTTCATAAATTAAAGTATAGAAAGGAATTTTATTCAACATTAGAAGAATCCCTTACTCCTTATTAAATATGAGAGAAGTACTCCATTAATCAAGAATCCTTGGTGGCTTTGAAAAGAAACTTAGCTGAGAAACAAGTAACATTCATCTTTCTAAGCCAAAAAATGTCAGAATATGTTCTAATAAACCAACATATTATACAAAAGCAATTCAACGTGGAATTCATTAAAGTACTGTTCAAAAGTAGTCAGACTGAGATTCTGCCTGATACTGAAGTCAAACGAATATATCTTTGGTTTTTTTCTACTACTGCAAGTAAGAAATTTTAAATATATCATCTTTATAGCAGCTCATTAAACCAGTGACCACTTGTCACTAGCAACTTCAATTTGATGATTTAAGTCTCAGAAGTTTAATCTATAACATTCTGAAGTTTGTACCACTACACTGGAAACTTGAACGATTTTAAATATCTCCTCTTCTACAAGCAGATTAAAATCATACATCCTTCTAGGAAATGTAAACTCTTTACCTCTGTTAACAGCAAAAGTCAATGAAGAAATGTCTTCTGTGACTAAATGCAATCATTCTGAGAGAATTATGGGTTTGACATAGATCTCCAAAAGCATATTCTAAACAGACCAATTGTTTTAGAGCTGTGACTTTCCTAGAATTTTCTACACAGACTTTTTAAATTTTAAAGCAGGGTCTAGGGCTTCTGTTCAATCTTAGAATTTATTGTTTCTAAAATTAGAAACATGCTACAGTACTGTTGTGGTTTAACTCGGCANTACAAACACATTAGATATGCATATATACACACACCTCTTAAATGTGCATAACTAGTATGCTTCCTCTGAAATTATTTGTCTAAAGCAGCTTTATTAAGTCTTTAAGAATCATTTACCCTCTTAAATATTCCTCATAGAACAGATTCCAGAATTGTTTGATGTATTCATAACTTGTAGCTGACATTCTGCAGCTGAAATATGTGGTATTCAAGAGGTTTCAGCAACTACTGATCATAATCAGAATGAACATTAAGTTTGCTGCTTATACCAAGTCTCTGAAGTATTAGCCAAGAACACTCCAATGACTTCACTAACATACAATGAGTAAGTACCTCATATGTTTCAATTAAAAAATAAAGCAAGATGCATGTGTGAATCAAAGTTATTTAATATTAAGGTTCCTACAATTCTGAATGTCCTGCTTTTCATCACTAACAGTTGACACTATCAACTATTATTAGTGTAACGTATTCATAAAAGAATTGTAACAACTATACAAGTTCAAAGAGTATCACTTGAAGCACACTAAGGCTGTGAGCAGACAAATGAGCAAAATCAATCTAATGCTTTGCTACTGCTGGCAGGAATGGTCTTGCTCACCTCCTTCCTTCTGGGCCTCCAGCTCCCCTTGCTCAGGTCACAGAGTTCTTCCCCACTCCCAAGCTAGATCTGGTACTTATCTGATAGCTGTTAAGCCGATAGAAGGACATCATCTTGAATTTGTCATTTTTTTAAAAAAGTTTCAGATGAGTGAATCATCACCCCACATAAATAACCCCATACAAGCTTAGCAACTGCCAGGGGTGACCTGCAACGTATCAAGTGCATGGCTCTGGGGCGACGGTTCAGGGCCTGAGGGTCCAGGTGGTTTTCCTCCTTAATCCTGCTGAGGAAAGGCATGAGGAAGATTGAATGTATCCTGTGGGCCAACAATTGGTTGCATAGCAGGTATCTGCAACAGAGCTTGGTCTTGTGACCATGTGAGCTGCTTTGAGGATTGACAGCTGTTTGGAAGAGACAGGATCCCCTGACTAAATACAGCAAAAGTATCTTTGCCAACAGGTTTGCCAACTCAGTAAGAGCAACTTTAAACTAGGAATGACAGGGGAGGGAGAGATTTTACATCAAGTGAGGGAGTGGTAGATGGGGTAGGCAAGCAAAGTACCCCAGGATGATGGGAACCAAAGGGACACAGCAATCAACAAAACAGGCATGAAGCAAAATCTGCTCAAGCACAGGAATCCAAGTAAGGAAGTACCCATGGAACAGCAGCCTTATGGAGAAAGCTTTCAGCCTTTTTGAGTGCTTCTCTGAAATGCATCTACAGTAATGCACACAGTATGGGGAAAACAGGAGGAACTGGAAGTCCATGTGCAGTGATAGGGCTACGACTTCATTGGGGTTACAGAGACATAGTGGGCTAGTTCACATGACTGGAGTGCTAAGATTGATGCACCCAGGCCCTTAAGGAAGGTCAGGCCAGGATGGTGATGGGGATTTGCCCTTTTTAGCACAAGAGCACCCAGAATGCATGGAGTTCTGCCTGGGGACAGGTGGTGAGCCAGTCAAGAGCTTATGGGTCAGGATTAGTGAGCAGACCAATATAAGTGTCTGCCACAGGCCACCTGATCAGGAAGATGTAGATGAGGCACAACTGGCAGAGGTCTCACGTTTGGTGGCTCTGGTCCTCAAGGGGGACTTGAACCACCCTGATATCTGTAAGAAGGACAACATCAGGGCACAAGAAATCTAGGAGGTTTCTGTAACACATTGACAAAAACTTCCCAGCTCAGGTCACTGATGAGCCAAACAGGAGAGGTGCTGTGCTGGACCTGATACAGGCAAGGAAGGATATGAAGGTTGGGTTACAGCTTTGGCTACAGTGACTATGAGATGGTGAGGAGGATGATCAGGATAAGTTCAGGAGCATAAGAGGAATAAGCAGGGCATAAAACATGACCACAGCCCTAGAGTTCAGGAGAGCAGACTTTAGCCTCTCAAGGATCTGCCTAGAAGAATCTACTGGGATATGGCCCTGGAGAGAAAAGGGGTCCAGGAGAGCTGGTTGAGTATTCCAGGATCACCTCCAAGTTCAAGAACAGTCTATCCCAACAAGCACAGAGTCAAGCAAAGGCAGGCAGCAAGACACCTACGAAGATAAGCAAGGAGCTCCCGACTACACTGACATAAAGTGTAGAAGAGGTGGAAGCAGGGGCAGGTGACCTCAGAAGACTATAGAGATAGTGTATAATCATTCAGGGATGGGATTAGGAAAGCAATAACCCAGCTGAGTTTAATCTGGCAAGGGATGCGGAGAGCAGCAAAAAAAGGATTCCACAAATACACAGATATCCAAACAAAAACTAGGGAAAATGTGGGACCACTGCTGAATGGAACTGGGGCCATAGTGACAAAGGGCACAGAAAAGTCAAGGAGCTCAATGCTTTCTTTGCCCCTGATTTTACTAGTAAGACTGGTCTTGAGGAATCTCAGGCCCCTGAAATCAAAGGGAAAGTCTGAGCAAAGTAAGGCTTACCCTCAGTGGAAGGGGATCTGGTTAGGGAATTTTGAAACAAAGTAAACTTAAGTTCATAGGACTGATATGATACACCCACAAGTGCTGAGGGAGCTGGCTGGTGTCATTGCGACGCCACTCATTTATCTTTGAAAAGTTACAGCAATCAGTCCCTAAAGACTCAAAGAAAGCAAATGTCACTATCTTCAAGAAGGACAGGTAGAAAGGTCTAGGGAACAGGCAAGTCAACCTCACCTCAGACCCTGGAAAAGTAATGGAGCAACTAATGCTCATGGAAACCATTTCCACACACATGAAGGACAAGAAGTTGACCAGGAGTAGTCAGCATGGATCTACAAAGGTGAAATCATGCTTAACCAACCTAACTGCCTTCCACAAAGAGGTGACTGGCTTTGCGGATGACAGGAGATCAGTGGATACCATTTACCTTGACTTTAGGGAGACTTTTGGTGCTGCCTCCCACAGCATCCCCATACATAATCCGATGAAGTCCAGGCTAGGTAAGTAAACAACGAAGTGGACTGAAACGGGTTAAACTGCCAGGTTCAGGTGGTGTGCTGCCATTCAGAGGGACCTCAACAGGCTGGAGAAGTAGGCATACAGGAATGTCATGAAGTTCAAAGGGAAATGCAAAGTCCTGCCCCAGAAAGGTATAACCACAGACATCAGTACACACTGGGGCCCAACCAGCTGGAAAACAGCTCTGCAGAAAAAGACCTGGGGTCCTCCTGGACAAATTATAACATGAGCCAGCAATGCACCCTTGCAGCAAAGGCAGTCAACAGTATCCCAGGCTGTATTAGGAAGAGTGTCACCAGCAAGTTGAAGGAAGCAATCCTTCCCTTCTACTCAGCATTGGTGAGGCCATGTCTAGAGTACTGGGTCCAGTTCTGGGCTCCCCAGTACAAAAAAAAACCAGGGACATACTGCAGCAAGTCCAGCGAAGGGCCACAAAGATGATTAAGGAACTGGTGCGTCTTTCAGTTGAGGAGAAGCTAGAGAGCTGGGGCTGTTCAGCCTGGAGAAGAGATGGCTCAGGGGGAATCTCACCAAATGCGCATAAATACCTAATGGGAGAGAATGAACAAGAGGGACACGGACTCTTCCCTGTGGCACCCAGTTACAGGACAAGTGTCAAGAGGAACAAAGTAACAAAGTGTATCACATGAAATTCTATCTGAATATAAAAAAAAAAGTTTAGGTTTTGTTTTGTTTTTTTTTTTTTTTTACTGTAAAGTTCATCAAACACTGGAACTCATTGTCCAGAAAGGTTGTGGAGTGTCCTTCCATGGACATACTCAAAACACAATTGAACACAATCCTGGGCAACTTTTAGCTGAACCTGCTTGGGAAGTGGGATTGGATGAAGTCAAGAGAAGAATCATTCAAATAATGTATTCAGAGAAGGCATTCTATCTTTCACCTCTGATCTACTCCAAGGCACTACGGTAGATATCTGTTCCTCTAGGCTGTGAAATTTCACAGGATTTAGTCCTATCACATATTCCTGATCAGCAAACAGTGGAAACCATTAGAGAAACTTGAGATGTTTCACACTTGTGTGCTATCAACATTAATGATACCCGGCTTCCACTTCCCAGCAGTTGCTGATGTTATTATCACACTGCTGATACAGTCTAGAAAAACTATGAGTTAGCCAGTAAAAGTACTCTGAGAAACTTGTACAAACACTGGTAACTAGTAAAAGGTGCTAGCCCACTGGTTGCCACCGCGGTCTCTTAGGTATAGTTATCTTAAAGCATAGTTATTGGCTACTAGAAATAACTAGTGGCATTTTTATTTGGCATGCAAGAAAATGGTGCTTCATAATCCAGGTGTCTATGTGACCATGGTTATACTACATCTGTTACCTCAAAATTACATATGTTCACATACAGCATTCAAAGGCATACTGAAAATGCTCTCAACGCTCTACATTAACTAACTGTTCAGTTCCACTTCTATTTTATGCCTTTATCAAGAATACAACCCTGTAAGTCTAGGTATAAAGTCTTCAACTCCCCTTCCACAGTTTCCTATTAATTTTCCTACCATCAGCACTGTGCTACAGAAGAAATCTGCAGCTGTCTGCCCTGTTTCCAGAACCTTAACTTTCAATGTCTAGCTTCAGTGGAACTTCCTGGTATCTGAAACCTGAAGACAAAAAGATCACAGATTTCAGCTTGAAAAACATTTTTTAAAAGCACAGTAGAAGAACAGATTTGTACATTGTTTCTTAAGACTTCTTATTTTTCATCTTTTCTTCCTTAGAAAGATGTAGATAAAAACAGGGGAAATGCCCCCAAATTAAAATTGTATATAATCTAAGTCACAAAAAAAATTATAATAGCAATTATGTTTAAATTTTTGCCATGCCGCTATTCTGCTGCTTTGAAAAGTTCTAAATATTGCTTGATATATCATAAGATTAAAAGTAAAAGACATTTAATTGTAAAGTGAATGCCCTTACTAACACAGAAATCTTATGTATTTTGTAATAGCATTAGATTTCGGGTACTTCCAGTTATACTGATGGTAGTGAGAAAGCAGTCCTTTAGACCGCTTCTGACCACAACCTTCAGGGTTTAAACTTGCCTAAAATATACAATTTAGTTGTTAATTTCTATTTTTCAGATCTAATTGATACGCAGTGGTAATCTAGTAGACATATCACAGTTCAAATAACAGAAAAAAGTAAAGGTCAGTACAGGTGTTGAGGTGTTACTCCTTCAGTAACAAGTAGTAATAGCTTCTGCTCTCATGTATATTGTGAATATTAATCTTATTCTTACCAATTTCATTACATCATGAAAATGATGACTAGAAAAACTACAGCACCTTCTGCAATATATATGAAGCTACATGTCATATCAGACATGGAAGCATTCATCTTTAACATTCGTAATCCCTAATCACACACAAATATCATTGTTAAAGTATCTCCTGTTTTAACAGCAGTGATATGATTGAATATGACATGACAGTATGACAAGTTCTTTAGAGCACTCCAATGATCTCCAAGCATACTGCAGTACTGAACCATACTGGCCGAAGAAACAAGTATACATCAGGCACTCTAAGACTGAATCAGTAATCACTCTTTTCACCTTTAAGAACACAGCATCACTTCTTAATATACCTGTCACTTTATTCATCATATTTGTGTTGTTCTTACTCACTAATTTTCACATTTGGATTTTAACTAGCTTGTACTAGTGGATCAAATTCCAATTATCCAAAATATTACATGTAAAGCATAATTAAAGAAAATTAACTTGTGTATGAACTCTTATTTCCCAGCTTTTTATAGGTCATCTTATTTCCTTTGGCCAGTTGTTTTTAATGTTTAGCTAGTGAATGGAGTTTTTATGTTTCACTTTAAGAAATGCAGTCTTCCAAAACCTCAGCCAGAAATATCCATTTCAAAAAAGCTTATTGCAGCCAGTTGGCTTTGCAAGTGACATATTTATAAAGTGAAAATATAACCCATAGTGTTTTCTGCAGATCAGATGGAATCACTTAGTGTACTCCACATAGTTTCAGCAGCTCGTGCCTCAAGAGCAATGTCCCTCAGCCAGAAAGTGTCACTTTAAGCACAAGTCCAGCTACTGTTGTTTTGTAGTTTTGTTATTCTAGCATGATATGAATAGATTTACGTCACACTTTTAAACCACAATGTATTTTTAGAGCTAATGCAAAGCCAAAATGAGAGGCAGGTGGTAGCTCTTTGAAATAAGTTTCTAATTAAAGCTATTTTGGGGCTCAAGTTTTTTGCATGTTAATGATTTCCTCTACTCTGAGCCTCCCCTCTGGTACCAGATCATTTTCATAAAAAGTACATTATGTAATCACAAGGCCTGAGCACCATGTGAAATCATGCAGTGAAAACTACAGTATCAAACAGGATAAATTAGAAATCAGAAAAAGCTTCATAAAGTTACAGATTTTAAGGAGACATCAGCAGAGATAGCTTTACTGCCTTCAATGGTAATCAAAAGCTTCAGTCAAAAGCCTCATGTGGAAGGAAGCGTCAATGAAATAAAATGAAAAGACAAATTGGCATTTGTAAGACACCCAGGAACCTAACAGAACTTTAATGATACATGGGAAATGTTTTCCTAATTGGACAAAAGAAAAGTTAAATCCACAATGCATTTGACCA
Organism: Scopus umbretta; assembly: GCA_013400535.1. Taxonomy (NCBI): domain Eukaryota; kingdom Metazoa; phylum Chordata; class Aves; order Pelecaniformes; family Scopidae; genus Scopus; species Scopus umbretta. The sequence goes on from VZTL01038607.1 coordinate 13,024, forward strand.
GTGAAATACTGCACACAAACTGTATTCCCACACAGTGGAACAAAAGTTACTGTCTTGACTTAAAACAAGCAAGTATGTTTTCCTTTTCCTTCATCACTGAAACCTGCCCCCCAAAATTTCTTCTAGCATAGAGAACAAAGTCTCCTCCAGTTCAAACCCATTTTGGAGAATTCAACTTGCTGCTGAGTGTCGCTCCTGAAGCAAACCAGAACCGAGTCAACAGTGAGAAAAGCGCTTGAGGACTCACTTCTGACTAATGGAAAAACCATTTGAAAATGTCAGGCAGTTCTTAAAACAATGTCTGCCTAGTAAAAGGCAAGTCTTCGGTTACTTCCCTAACCCAAAGCAGGAAGCACATGTCAGTGTACATTCAGAAAGAGCTCTGAATTGACTAGCTTGGTGGTCTGGTGGCTGCCCATTGCACTACTGCAGAAGGGATCAAGGTTCAGGACTTCAGCTGCAGCTGTTCGTTATAGGCCAGAGAATCCGACAGCACCGCCAAGGCGGTGCAATACCCTGAATGCACATAAAGAGGAAAAGGAAAAATGCCCTGCATCGCTGTATGCTAAGGCATGTACCCATCCCAAACAATGCGCAAAGCGTACATATGTTCCAGCTGAGATTTACTAGGTGCTTTTCTGCTGGAATTGAAAAACCATTCCAACAGGAAGGAAATAAAAATAGAGAAGTGGACAGGAGTTTATGAGAAACTAAGGAAAGTGTTTAAGGAAAACACTAAATCCTTATTCTACTGATGTTAGCTTTAATTATTCTCTAATCTCTTCCAGATATTAAATTATTGCAGTAAAACATGTTCACAAGTCCCAACACAAGAGATGCTCTCTCTGCAACAGCCTATTCTGTAAGAAGCCTCCCTGGTCAAGACACAGTAATGCATGCAAGCTGCCATGAGAAAAAGAATCTTTTTGCTTCTCTCAGCCATCATCCTGTATTCTCTCTACCTAACATCTTGCAGATTTCTGCCTGCCGTAAAGCATAAGGAGGATTTTAGACGGAAAGGGGATCTTGAACTACTAAAGAATCTCCAAAGGCCAATCAGCCCTCACTCACACAATCAATCCTTTAGAGCCCTGTGATATACTCCTTTATTCTTGATCTGACTCTTACCACAGAAGATGACATAGTTAAATTATGCAACTTGGGAATGATCCCTTTAAACCTCATATTGACCTGAGGTGGTGGAAAGACCCTTAGGAAAAACACTAGTATGATTCAAAGGAGCAAAAAAAGACTGAGCATAGAGATCCAAAAGTATCATAGCTGCAACATCCAGCATACAAAAGTTCCTACTGAAAGAAACCTAGTATTTGGCACTGTGTAGACATGGCAGGTAAAGTCCCCTCCCCTAAACAGATTACAGTACTAACATTTGTTTATTACAACCTTTGTATTAAGTGAAGAATTCTTCCCACATTCAAAAGTGGATGTTTCTATCAGGTGCAAGAAACAGTCTCGGGAAAAATGTTCAGGAAGCTGTGAAAGCATCATCACACAAAGTTGGTCTTTTTTCAATACAGCAGATTAATCATAGACAGTATAAATAGAGTGGGTCTTGAAAAAGAACATTATCCGTGCATGGGAGAATGGCTGTATGCATATATGTAGCCTGAATAATGATGATACATGAAGAAATGGTAGAATTCTTTTTCCTTAAATTCTGTTTCTTGCCTTAACTTGTTGAGCAACTACCTCTTAAGCCCTGGCAACTGCAGAAGTCTTCTTTGAAGCCCCTGCATTCATACAGGCATCACAATACTGACAAATGCTTTTTCTAAAGAAGGCAGGAACAATTCTACTCTGTGAACCTTTCCAGCATCAAGTTGCCCTCATCTGAAGTTATATACCTGTCATGCATTATATAAATATTATAGAACTTCCTACTGAACTAGCAATCTCCCACAAATAAAAATCCAATAAATACAAGTACTGTCAGCAGTTGCCTTTACAAATCAATAGCCTTTGACTGAATAGCTATTTAAGGCACATGGATGTTTTTAATGAATCACAAATCAATAGCAGACCTTTCATTGAGCTCAAAGTTGAATATAGGCCCTATTTACTTTCAAAAGTTATCAGTAGGATCTTAAGTTACCATCATACAATAAATCTACCATCTTTAAAATTCCATTTAAGACAGACCTGCAAGCTTACAACCGGAGTAACAAAATTCCAGTGTTAAAACCCAGTGAAATGCATCTTTTCTCCAACTTCTCCATTTCTTGTCTCCTTAGAGTAAGAAGCTTCATCATTCCTAAGCACTTTCCAAAGCACTTTTGTTCTTTACTAATTTTTTGAGATAGAGAATTGTTGAAAATATTTGAAGAATGCTCTCCGGAATAACTGAAGTCATATCCAAAGCTTATATATAAAATAGTTTATAACAAAGTCTAAGTAAGAGTCTAAAGCTTACAACACAAAACTGGGAGTTTACAGAATCTTAGATGGAACACCTATACCTCTTCAAGAAGTTTCAAATATCCCATTAAAATTAAAAATAAACTGCTTGATTAAATATCCTCAAAAACACCAATAAAATACAGCCACTTTTTACATTCAGATCATTTGTCTCTATATATATCCTAGGCTAGTAATGAATACACAGAAAGGACTAACTCTTTGTGGTCAAATGAGTCAGTGAATTACATCTCTATCAAAAAAATCACCATCCCTATTGGTTTCCTTTTTGGCAATCTTGGAAAAGACACCATAGATTTAGCAAGCAGGAATAATTTGTTATCTTGTATTTTGACTCTTGGAAGCATACTACAAATACTGAAATGATCTTACTACTTTGCCACTAACCTTGCAAAATATTATTTTCATACTTTCGCAGGTAAGCAAGACACATGCCTTTTCATTCCAAACAATCATCATACTAAAGAGTAACTGCATACATTTTATTTCTGCTGTAATCCTTCCTTTTCCTTTTTATTCACTATAGTCGCCAAATACATTTTGGGGGGTTATTCATGTTTATCTTTATTAAACCATGCTCATAATCAGACTTGGTCATGTTAAAGAAATGCAAAAATTTAGCAAGGCTGCAGCATTATTTCTTTAAGTTATGAACACTCTCATCTGATCTGACCTTATACAAGGGGCAACAGAACAGATGACCACAGCAATGCAATGTGAAGTTACAGATTAATTTTGTGTAAAAAATTAATTTTGACTCTAATAACTCAAAATTTTCTTTTTTTTTTTTTTTGTGGTGATTGCTTTTTTAAACTCCTTAGAATTATCTGGTTTCCCCTAAAACTTTAAAACTTTGCCACTTGAAATGAGAGCATTGTACAGCACCAGTCCTTAAACTTCCAGTGGGCAGAGGCTCTGCTACTTAGCAAGAGCTATGATTAATGTAAGCTTAAGTCTCACTCACCAATGCTTGCATTACCATCCAGGGGAAAGCATGGCAGTCCTACACAAAACAAGTATATAAAATTAAGTCTACCAAAAATTTTCTTTTTTATTCCAGCTTCTTGAATTTCTAGTTATTTGGTGACGCTTTCTTAATTCTTATTCATCTGCATATGCACAGCTGTCCAAGTTTCCCAATAATAAACCTATAAACAAGGACTAGAACAAGTTGTGACCATGATCAGCACCAACTGGATACCACAAAATTATAATTCTCCTCATGAATCTGAAGTAAAATTACCTTGTCACATTTTCACTGATTTTTATCTCCTCTTACTAGTCTGTTCCCTCTCACTTTTGAGACAGGTAAATTGTATTCATTGTCTTTGCTTTGCATTCTTTTCTGTGCTTGGAGGATACACTCAGACCTACTCACCATTACCTAAAATCTCCAAGAAAATCTCTCTTGAATGATGTAGTAAGGTGGTTTCTAATAGGAATGATTTGCACCAAGCCTCATAACCCAAAGTACAATTAGTAGAAAGCATCATAGCCTGTACAAGATAAATTTCACCCCTCTAGGAAAAGCAACTAACAAATTTTATGACCTTCCAAACAAATTTCTATAGGTTAGAGACTTTTTTTGTAATGGAATAGTCACAGATGAACACTAGAAAAATAAACGAAAGCTACATACACACATTTCTGAAAGACCTTTGGAGAACACAAACAAGATTAAATAGTTAGAAACTAAAACTGCATTCTTTTGGATGAAAAAAAATATGGGGCAGCAAACAAGTCTGACAGACAAATGCATCCACATGAAATGCTGGAACATTTAATAAGAAAGTACATATGTAAATAATAAAGCTGTACATAAGTTTGAAGTAACAGAAAATTCATCATGCCAAACTATTTATTAGAGTGGGTAATAATATAAACTGTATTTCTAAACTTTAGAGACAGCATCTCTAAACTTAAGTAAAACATCTGATATGATCTCAGACAATTGTCTCACAGGAAACCAGAGAATGGCAAGCAATAGCACTAAGAAGAAGAATCTGGGGATTAGAGTAAGAAGATGAATTAAATATGAGTCAACAATATGTCACCAAAAAGACAAATGCAAGATTGGGTCATTATTAATATACACGTGCTATTAAAAACATATGAGGTAATTATTGTTCTGCTTGGCACTCACTGATTCTTGGCAGGAGTACTGCAGAAGCCATAACCCCACATGAAAGATACAAAACATTTATACTACCAGTCTACAATGACTACACACATTTGGGTACCACACTTCAGCAAAAAAAATTAGAAAAAAGCATCATACAGAATCTATCAAAGTTTTGAAAAACAAGTCTTTCACTTACATACAAAACTGCTCCCAGAGTTATGTATTTCTACAATTGGTTTTACTTCATTTTAATTCTAGTGCTTTGTTTAAATGAAATGCAGTTTAAGTGATAAATCTAGCAATCAATAACTGAAGCAAAGTTCTGGCATACTGAAGGCAATGGGAGCTTTTACTTCAGTTAGACTATGATCTTACTCATTACTGTTAAGAGAAGTTGAGGAAGGTGAAAGGAAATGGATGGTAAGAGATTCAGAGAATGTTTTCCTTGATTATTTTTCCATTCACATGTTCAATTTAGAGAAGAGGTTCTAACTCCATTATTTAAAAAACACATTAATGGGTTTCCAAAGTTACATAAGAAACCATTTAGAAGTAGTCATCAGCAGACCTATTCCATGAAAAAACTCACAAAGACCAAGCCTTTCAAATAATCTGTCCTTATCCACAAGCAATTTAACAAGAAGGTAACAAACATTCTGCTCCTTAACAGAACTAACCAATAAATCAAAGTCCAAATTTATACTGCTGCTGTATTTAAACATAGTCATAAGAATCATTTAACCTTACAGCATAAAACTCAGCTGATAATTTTTTTCTCACTAACACCTAATAAAATTCATTCTTGCAGAATTGTGGAAAAGTTAAGCACAGTCTACCCTTCTTATAAAGTTTCCTGTTACAAGGTTGCATGGTTTACACATATGTTGTATTTCATTATTAAAAAAATTCCTCCGTATAGCACCCTCTTTGTTGTAACACTCAAACATACTTTGCCTCCAGGCCAGTGCTATAATAAAAGTAAAATGAATTCAAGGCCATTTGCTGAGAAAAAGATAGGTTCAAGGTATTTTCACACTTTTTTGCTTGTAAATTCTTCATGTCAAAGCTGTATTTTCTTTTTTCCTTCCCTTTGCTATTGTTTTATTATTTCCTTTTATTGGTACAGTATCCATTGAACAACTTCAAATAAATCTGACCTATTCTGGAAGCCAACTTAAGGCATTAAGGTTTCAGATTAAAAAAATAAATTCCAAAACCTAGGCATTATTAGGAGGATCCAATTCTAAATCATTTATCAACTCATTTGAAGAGGTTATATAAAAACAGGAGTAATTCACTGATTATTTAACTATTAGATAATGCAAGTGTATTTTGTGGAACTGCACAATATAGTAATAGGGCTTTTGCAGTGAAAATAAAAAAGCCATTATCTGTAAGTGAATACCATTCAAAAATAACTCAGCAATTAAGAAAGAAAGATTATTAAACTATGCTTTCTCTCTGTCACTAAATCAAATTAGTATTATACTCAAGAGTAACCCAATAGCTTGGGTGTCCCACTGGTAAGCTATAAATATGCTGTTTCTTTAGTTCTTAAGTAGAAGGCAAAATCTTAATAACATAAATTGAAAAGGAAAACCAGAAGTGTTGAGAATGTTCATACACCCACCTTAACGTACTGCTTACACCCTGGAGAACAACCACAGAACTCAACCCTCACCTGGAAAAAGTCATCCTCCTATTACAGCATACGATCATTCACACACTTCCTAAGGACTTCAGCCAGTAGCTCAGGAAACCTGAACCTCCCTACACCAGCCCTCAAAGCATAGAATTTTAGTATTCACTCCTTGTACACTGTTGTTTGTTCACATATGAGCTACTATCCTGGCCACCATTCAGTCTAATGCACAACTGACCACAGGAAATTTATGTGATAATCTCTAAAGCTACCTAAGCTTCAACCAATAGTGGTTGGTTTGTTTTTTGGTGGGTTGGGGGTTTTTTTTTTGGTTTTGTTTGGGGTTTTTTTGTTTTGGTTTTTTTTTTTTTTTACTTTAAAGCACTTCTCCATTCTTTGTATCATTTCAGCAGAAATTTATTGCATACACTTTCCTGAAACATAAGTCACATCTGACTCTAGACAAACAAGGCAAACAATGATATTGTGGCCTGATTTGCATGCTTTTTCAAAGCAGTACTAAGAACACTTTTACTACATAAGAACATAATATCATCATTTCTTACAAGCAGGCTCCATGTCAATAAATCTCTCTTTTTAAGAAGTCAGGCACAAGTAGTGTATTGACTCTTTCTCAAGATGTAGAAGGACTTAGGCTAATGGCTATAAGCTAGCTGAGTTGTAATCCATTCAACAGTAACTCGTAATGTAGGAATAAGGGTGATTTTCTAAGTTAATGTCTCTTTCTCAGAGTTCTCTAAGGACAGGACAACACACCATATCTAAATATCTTCAATGTGAACAAGACAAAGTCAAGGCACAGGACAGAGTTTATTTCTATATGTTGCGGGTACAAAATTAAGATATCTGCAGCATTAATTATCTAAACATCACATTAGAAAAAGGCTATAAAAATTAATTATGAAGTAATATGAATTTATTTGTCCTGAGTTAAAAATTAGTTTTGCCTAATGCTAATTGCCTGCAAATCATCTACTGTATCAATGTGCAAATTCATGCAATTCCTAAGTAAGCAGTTGATAATTATTTCAACTATCTCTGAGTGATTACCTATCTATAAGAAGTTTTAATATTACCCCATGAGGATGGTTTACTGCTATTATTTCACATAGTTGAAGCCAAGACTGGTAAACTGATTAACTACAGTTTCTGCACAGCTCAAAAAGATCCAATTCAGCATTATTTTAATTAA
>VZTL01038609.1:0-41424 GCA_013400535.1 Scopus umbretta
TTTCAGCTTTGAAATAGCTTTTGCTTTCCTATTCCAGAAAGGAAGCCAGTGCTTCCAGTACTGCCCAGGAATGCCATTGCTGCACCTAAGCAACAAAAAACAGCATGGAAAATAAACTTACATGGAGGAGAAGGGAACAGAGAAGCAGCGGCCCCAAGACAGGAAAATAAAACTGCCCCACGCATTCAGATGTGGCAGATAGTGAGTTAAAGAGACAGTGCCAGGTGATTCACTCACCATTTATGTTCTGTGGTTTGACAGCACATAATATTACTTGTTCTTTTGAATTAAGAGGGCTTTAATGGTATTTAAAACTCTTGCTGCCACACTGGCAACTTAAAATTTTGAAGCACATTCCTAGTTTTTTTGGAAAGACTGAAAATCACTCCAAATACGGAAGTGCTATTCAAAAGGAAACCCATGACTCTGCTCCTGATTTGGCTTTTATACAATTAAATATAGATGTTTCCATTAATCTTTTTCTTTTTTTGGCTGTTAAGAACTACTGTAAAATTTACACCACCTTTATTATGAAGAACCAGACCTTTCTTCTCAAAGTTATTTTCCAATTAAATTAATGGGTATGGTACTTTCATCTGATGGCAATTTTCTGCAATGAGATTCAAAAGGGTAACACTGATAAAGCTTTCTCCAATTAAACATTACTATACTGTATTTCTTGCTAATTCTCCAATTTCCATTCTTAATTAATCATGACAATATTTGTTACCAATATGTTATATTTATATAAATCAGCCCCATCACCCAAATATAATGTTCTTCACATCAGGCATATTCTGATTTTCTCCAAACAGATGCACAAAGGGCTCAAACTGGGAACTTCAGGAGCAGTCCCACAGAAGAGATTTGGGCTGCTCACATTGTCTTTATGCAAGATCAGGGTCTCAGAGCTGCCACACTCCCATCTCCTATCTGTCTCCAGCATCTGCAGCCAGATGTTGACAAAGACATTAGTCTTAACTTTTAACTCCAGGTGAGTAATCAGTCAAGGCTTGGTCACCTTCACCTTCACCATACCATTGAAAAATGGCTTCATTTTACCTTTGGTTTTAGTTTTCCATTGTCCTGTCTGTCCTTTTTCTCTGTTTAGTGCTACTCCCTTCCTAATTTGTGATGCCCAAGAACATGGATGGACACCTTTTAGGTTCATTCCCTATCTTTCCTGTTCATTTAATCTTTATTAAATGCTACTTTCTTTTCCCTCTACTTTTATGGCAGACTCAAACCTCCACACTGATCTCCAAACATAGCAGATGGTGTGGAAATTTGGACCCAAGCCTTGTGAATAACTTCTATTTCTCTTATGGTCCAAACTAAATGCCCTGATCTGGCAGGAATTCACATATCCAAACAAGAGTGCTGATCCCGCAAGGCTTCAGCACGTATCGCACTGTGAGGAGGCAAACAAGCCATTCTGCTTCCATGGACCTGCTCCCACATTCAAAGTTAAGCGTATATCTAAGCTGCCAAAGGGAAATTACAGTCAGAGATCTCTTTCACTCATGCTAATCCCTTATTGCTAGAACAGTATCTCACTTTCTGCCCAGGGACCAGGTCCACATACAGATGTCACCAACCCTTGCCCGTCCTCTGCTCAGGTTGTACCCGGAGCCATTCAGCTGCAGAGAAGGATCAGGGCCTACACATGCACAGTCAGGACAGAGCTGCCACAGCTGACAAGGAAGCATTGGGTGGAGTTAACCTTACCTCCAAAGGTTGTTTTGACTTTTTGCTCCATCTGGAGGGCAATGCTAGGGTCTAATATTTATCTGAACATTTGAGTGAACACTCAATGCTTTGTCAGGACTTGGTATGAATACTGAATTCTGAAGAACTTCAAGTGTACCATGAAACTGGAAAAATTCAGCTGCATGCTGAGAAGGGTGGCTGGGATGGAGGGTAAGGTCATAACCAGGAGTGATAGAAACTATAAATCTTGAAAAATTGTTGTTTGACCAACAAATATTCTTCCCTTGATGTCCATTAAATTTTACAGTGCAGGCAGTGCTTGAAAACTCAGAAGGCAATGTGTTTCATGCAGCCCAGCCTTGATGGTAAGCACTCGAGGAGGGGAAAAAACCTTCAGGAAAGATGGTGAAAGGCTTAAATCTAAACTGAGATGTTTCTTCTTACTTAAAATCATGCAGACTGGGAAAGAACTGACCATGTTGAAGGGAAGGAAAATTTCTCTAGGGGACAAACGCCAAAACTTCGTTTTCTGAGTCTGGCCAGCACTGGGAACCCAAATCTGTCTGGAAGACTTCACTGGCCAAGCTGTGGTTTATATCCCACTCTAATGGGTGGAGTAGTAGACAAGGTAGGCTGGTAAAGCTTTTAAATACCTCTTTAATGGAAGGCAAGCTGTTGGTTTCCCATAAAGGCACTATGCTTAAGAAACCGTCACTTCATTCAGACAATCCAAATTTCCACTGTCCACAAAAGTAGCTGTGATGAGACAACCCTCCCAGGGCCTAATTCTTCATGTGCTATTGACCTGAATAGGGTAGGAGATATGGTCTGATCTGTTGGCACCTATCCTCATGGCTGTGGGTGAAAATCTAGTGCTCCAGCTGGGATTTGCTCCAGGACCTGCAGTGCTGTTAGGTAGGTTACCAGTCACAGCAAAATTGTGAAGGTCTGTTCCTTTTCCAAAGGCAGTCATGGGCAATTGTTGGGCTTACTGTTGAGGATCTCATGTGAGACATGCTTTGTCCTGGCCTCCTTGGCCATAGGTCCTCTGAAAGGGTCAGGGAGCAGCTCTGGTTTCATGTAATGTCTTCAGAAAGCAGATGACACCATTTGATTCTCCCGCATCGTCTGAGTGTGCATTAGCTGTTGATTAGCTGCGTTAGAGACACAGATGGGAACTAACAAGTAAGGCTCAGTGTTGATAAATCTGAGGCAATTTTGGCTGAAGAGAAGAAAGTAGTTAGAAGACAGTTCCATTTAGCCATTTTTGACTGACTACTTTTACCTTCTGTGACAACAGCTTGCAACCTGTAGGGGCTTATATCTCCACCTGCTGCTCAAAGTCTGTGTAGCACCAGTTACGTTTTTCTTTTCTTTTACTGTGTCTGAGCTGTGGCCCTTTCTTTCATAAATAAATATAGACCCCTGACCAATTTATAGCCTACCACCATAACTGAGGGAAAGCAGGCGTGAAAATCACACTGGAGAGGTAAAGATGAACCCCAGTCCTGCAAAGGTGAATCATTAATCAATTAAAGAGCATAAGCTAACATGTAGCCTGCCAAAAGCATTTGAGACTTCCATTTGGCTCTAAATAACAAAAAGGCTTCACACAGTTCCCAATGCCATCACAACTATGTAACTGGATTTCTACAAAGGTTTCCATGTTGTTATAAAGTCACCTATTCAATCATGTCAGCAAACATACATCTCAGCAGATATAGGAAGCCCACTGTACTAGGAGCTCTACAGATCCACAGGGATAAAGCTACCATTTACATCTATCCAGAAACTGAGTTGGGCTGTACTAGCTCTTAGAAATGGTATTTGAGCAGCGGTCTAGGAATTGTGTTGCCTGCTTATCGGTTTCCAGAGGGAGTTAAGGTGTTGATGTTGACAGGTGAAGCCCTGTGAGAGTCTCATATCTCTCTTTGTCATGTTACTGGAGCTGTTGGTGGCAGAGTTAACTCAAAATGAAGTCCTACAGGGTTATCTAGCCAGAGGGAGGTCCTTAGTTTGTTTCTTGCCCTTGGGCCAGATCCAGTTCCTTCACTGGTGAGAGGCTGTGATATTACTCTGACTTTGTAACTGCAAACAACAGAGAAAGGTGCAGAAAAACTAGGACTCCAGTCTCTTTCACAATTACTTTGTGTTATAGTTTTACAAGTAGGACTCAGATTTCTAGGTTTCTCCTGGTTTACATGTTCCTGAAAAATCTCAAAAGCAAGAACAAGCAGAAAACTGACTAAAGTCTGAGAAGTGAAAAAGAGGAACTTTTACAGCCCTCTTCAGTTAAGGTGCAGACAGCAGTTAACCCTAAGTTTCCCTCCCCTTGCACATAAGGGGTCATGGGTAATCACTTATGACTAATTGCACACTTGTGTCAGGGAGATGGCTTTTCACATCTGGTTCAGATAATCCCGCAGTCCTGAAATGTTCCACCAAATGTTGCAAAAAAATGCAACCTGTGCAGTATAACAGCTGGTGAATGACCCGAGCCTGCAGACTGACACCTAATAACACATTTGCACCCTGCAAGAGGATCTTATTACAGCATGGTCATTTTACACGATGAAGGATTATCATCTTCAGGATGAGAATTCCACCTTTAAAGGGGAGCTATAAATGTTTGAGGAAATGCTGACTGAAGAACTGACCAATGTGCTATAAAGCCAAATGCCAGACTTGGGGAGAGGGGTCAGGACAGGAAAAAAGATCCTCACTATGAAGTTCGAGTAGCAGCTTGCCAGTCAGGGGTCTGAACTTTCTGACACATCCACAGCTTCAACCTGCCCCATGATTTTTTTCATAAAGCACCCCCTACCCACCTCAAATGTCTTCTTTTTAATCTCTCACAAAACAGTTTTGTCAGAAAGATTAAGAACAGTTAGATGTGATGTTCCAGATATATGAAAATGGGAAACATAATTTTTTACTCCCAAGAAAGTAGTGTTGCAGATTGTCAAATGGCTTCACTGAATTCTCCTATACCTCGTTCACGAGTACTAACAACATTTTTTTAGTCCACTCTCTCAGTGGTTGTAATTGTTCATTTATTAGCAAATTAAATATCTCTCACTAAAGTTTATAAATTTTGTGTTTAAAAAGCTCAATCTGTGTATGACTTCTGTAGGTATAATATAAGCAATATGAGACATGGTAGGGTGCCCCATAACAGACTGCTGGTTTTGGTTCATAGCGCAATTTTCATTATGCACATTACCTTCAGAAAGATGGGTCTCTGCACCAAAAGCACTCTTCCAGGGCACTAAATTACTAATGTAGATGCACCCTTCTAGAAAAGGTAGAAATATTTCCCTGATCTCCAAAGACATGAGCAATTAGCCTTCTCAGTTTTAGAGTACCTGCCTCCCAAGGTAAAACTGTATTTATACAGACAGTATATTCAAACATGTCTAAATATTTTGTACTGTATCAGGAAGACAAGTGAGAAAACTGATGGGAAGTATGCTTTTTACCTTCAAGGCCCCAAAGGTTCAGTCTAATGATGTGGGGTTTGTATATTCAATGAACTATAATCACAGTGGATATCTACAGCAGAAGTATCTCCAGAAAGGTTAGTATATGCAGTTCTGTATTGCACAGTTCACAGCTTCTGTCCCTTTGTATGTGTATTCTAAGATGAAATTCAAACTGACCTACAAAATCAATTGTTGACAATACACTAGGCCTCACTGTTTTAAATACTTTAAAAGGGAATTTAAGAGTAGATGTATAAAATTCTGTACTAGTCAAGAATCATGGATTTTGTGGAAGTGAGAGGAAATAACGTGCAAATACTCTTGCACATTAATAATGAGGTAAGAATAATAATAGTGAGTCAAAATATAGAGAAAGACAAAAACTGGACTTTTTTACATCCAATTCCAGAGGAAAAAAGTATAGCAGAAAGGAAATAGAAAATAAATAAATCACAAGAGTTGAGACAGACATCGTATTATTGCCTTCAGTTCACTCTACTCTGTGTTTCACAAAGCGATCCTCCTGGTTATAACGGTTTTGCTTGTGTTGCAGATTAGGAAGGCATGTATATAAAAACATACTAAAGCCTGAAAGACAACCTGATCTGGCTTTAAGTACCCAAATTGGCATGCTGTTGTTCAGGGGACAGCATCCTTAATGCTATGAAGTCAGCCTTGGCACACATTGCCTAAATATCCCATTTACCTCCCTGGTATTCTTCTAGAAGGATGTTGCATTCACCTTATCTGCCTGACATGAGCCATGTGAGAGTACCACAGAAGAGCTGTGATTGCAATGCACCTGGCAAGTCCTCTCTCCAGAGAGGGACAAACTCAGATGTGTCCTGATACATATCACAGCCCCAGGATGCCTCATCTGGCATGCATTGAGGCTTACTTAAGGCCACACCAATTTATGGGCTTACATTCACACAGTCTGGACAAAAGACAAATGTGGGTTTGAGTGCAGGTCTGACATCCAAAATACAAAGTCAATATAGTCAGCAAGACTCAAGTCAGGATTGGAATAAGGTAAGATCTCCTACTCAAAGTTGGCTTTATTACTTAAATATTACTTACATAATTAAAAAAAAACCCCAACAAATAAACAAAAAATATAAACAAAAATCACACACATGAAAACAGAGGCAAGGTTTGGTCTTTTCTGTTAAAAGTTATGGAGTTCAGGCACAACTTTTCGGTACTATTCTCTGTTTTCTTGAGAGAGCAATTACATTTAAATGTAAAAGGTTCCTATTTGCTGTGCCAGCAACTGTTTCATGGAACTGGAAGACCAGTCCTTCTAACCAGAGGAGAGGGATCAATATCTGGTGAATGATGCTTCCTTTACAAGAGCAATAATATGACTCTTGGAAAAAAAATTATGCACTTTTTCTTTTATTAATATAATCAAGTAAAAATTCCACCATTTCAGAGACTTGCTGCTAGAAGAGCCAAAATCATTGCAAAAACATTGCTCAACATGGACAAAAGTAGATCCCCAACACACAATTGGAAACCTACATTAATGAAACCAGCTGGGAGTTCCATACATCCCCCAGCACATGGGCTGTGTGTTCCACGAATTGCGAACTGCAGATGTAGGATAAGCCCTAAAAAGTTTATGTTAGATGGGAGTCCACTTTATGAGTAGTACTGGCAAGACTCCACAACTCAAATCAGTTTTGCATAGTGAAATATACTCCTAGAAACTAAACCCAGCCCTAAAGTATGAACCAGTTTGTCGGAGCTACTCAAGATAGACTTCTAAGCTGAACAACAACCTCTTGTACATTTTACTAAGTTAAAAGTATAACAAAAAATAACTTTCAGAAAAACAATAAGGAAAAATTAGAAAAAATTATAGTAGTTACATCATGTAACAAAAATTCCTGCAGTTGGCACTATGCTTATCATCCCATCCCTTCAGCAACTCTGTTAAGGCAGAACATGCTGGCAGCTCCCAAGAGCACACAACCTTATTCATATCATATTGCGTACTCTACCACTTATTCAAGCTCAAATTTTATATGTCTCTGGGGAAAATAGAAATTGAAAAGCCAGGAAGGGGGTAGCTCTTCAGGTTTATTATAGCAGAAGGCTGCATGCAAACAAAATAGACACATTACCAGTGTCTAGCTATTTAGAAGAGCCCTTTTAGTACTTTTCACATTGAAATATATCAAAGGCATAGGTACGTCTTGGGTTTACAAAGTCTAAAAAGAGGACTTAATCATAAGAGATACTAAAATTTAAAACACCATTTTTGTCTGACTACTGTAAAACATTATTTGGCTTTCTTCTGATCCTGGAAAGGTAATGCAGGAAAAAAATACACTTCTAAAAATGATTTAATGAAGAACCTAATGATGGCTTAATACAAAATTATTGCAAATGGGTGTGAGGACTGTGATTTCTGTCATTTTCTAGAATTATACAGGTAAATAGTTCCATCATCCACTGTGGCCTCTTTATGCTACTCCAATATAGCAAAGGCAGCATAAATTCACCTCTAGAGATTCCTAGAGTTCAGGAGTGGCAGAGAGCCAGCACAGGCAGAGCCATGGTGCCCTGCTGCACTAGCAAGCTGGGAGGATGCTGGTAGGAGTGGCGATTTCCTGAAACTGCTCTAATTTGTGCCCTGGAGTGGTCCAGACTCTACTTCTGGCCTGTGTTTTTTTTTTGGCACACTCTGTCTCCCTAGAAGCAGAGATCCTGAACCCTAAAATGGCATTACCTGCATTTTAGCTGGAACTAGGAACAACTTCTTCATCCAGCCTGTGTTTTCCCAACTTGGATCCACAAAAAGGAACTTTTAAGAACCTTTATCAAATCCAGAGACAGGCTAGAAAGCTTTAAAAAATGTGCCTAAGTCCCAGTGGGTGTTCTCTTGTGTTGTCTACAAGCATGATATACAGTTGCATAAATGGTAAAGTACAGCTTGAAAAGCCATATGCTTCCTTGCTGCGCTAATCAGGTAAAATATAGATTCAGGCTCCTGTTCATCCTTCAAGTTTTGTTTAGTGGTATTACTGAATAGGTTTAACGTGGTTCCCCCACCCCCTGCCTTAAATTCTGGGTACTCATGGTGGGTTGATTGGGTTGCTGCGGGAATATTTGCAGTGGAAGACAGAATTTTTTCCTATATATTCCTGTTGAGACCTTCAATAAATTAAGTTGGTGGTTTTGAAGTTTTTCTGCCTACTTGCTACCATAAGTCTCTAAATAGAGCCTCTATAGTTTTTTCTATATAACCCATCTTAGTGTTTATAAGGTGGTAGAAGTTGTGGAACTTACCTGCAGGCTTGCCAAGGTCAGTGTATGAGCATAGCTCTGCTTTATTAGACTTTGGAAACATTCCCATTTGGAGGTTCATTTTCAAATGTATAAATCTCAGTTGGTAAAATACCATGACCTTCTAGCAACTTCTGAGCAAAAAATCTACACTCACCTCATACATCAGCATAAATCTAACTCATATCACCTTTTATTCCTCCTTCTTCCACAGCTGGTCCACTACTCAGTGGGAAACTGCTGAGTTTCACATCTCAAGGGAGCACTTTGCTTTGCAGTGGTTGCCACTGTACCAGTGTGGCAAGAGCCATTTTTATCTTGTGGGTTTTTGCCAGAAAAAGAAAGATCCTAAAATTACTCTGAACTCCAAGAAATAATTGCTATAGTAAATAATTCTGAGTTACAGAAAGTATGGTAAAGAATTGCTTTACTTTTTGCCCTTGCAACTGAAAGCAACAAGAGTTTCATTTTCCTATGTGATTTCTACAGAGTTGCTATAGAGACATTAAAAGAAACTTTAAAAAAAACATCTAAGGCCAGTTTTATTCCAGCAGGTGCAGGGAGATGCAGTTTGCACCTTCATGCATGATCAAAAAATACCGTTCTCTATGAGGGCTCCTCTCTCTACCCAAGGAAAATCACACAGCACAGCCAGTTCTCCCCACACTTTAAAGCTCCCCTGAATAAAAGAAGGTCCAGGACCACTCAGAAATCTTCCTGGGGGATGCACAGAACAAGCCTTGTCTACTGATACCAGTCAGTTTGGCTTAGGTGGTCCTTATCTAAGCTAATTCTACCAAGTTGCCTCTTGGACTTGGCTTTTTTCATCCTAAATCTTGAGGATGAGGCTAGAGCTTACCTTTACTGACTGATTGTTTTACACAATCAGGTAAAAATATTGTCCAAAACCATGGAAGAGAGCTTCCATTTTTTTCACTTCCAGAAACAAAGAAACAAAAAAAGAAGGAAAGAAAAAAAGAAAGACTCATGAAAATGGCAGCTAAGCAATATAACTCAAGTGTCATGTTTACAGCCTCTTTATTGTCAGCTATAACCCAACAAGCGCTTCAATCCTTGTGACAAATCTGCTCACAATGTACTTTAGGCTGTATTTATTCACAGTATTGTTCAGTGCAAAATATATGCTTTTACTGTCAATACAACTGTAAAAGAGAGGATGAACATGAGCTGAGGAGAAAGGACAAATAAGTCTAATAAATCTCCAGTGAAGAAACCATTTTTATTCTATTTTTCTACAGCATTCAATGTCCATGCCTGCATCTGTACTACAAAGAAAAAAATGTTGGGAAATAAAGGAGGGAGACAGGAGAAAAAGAAACTAAAAAAAAGGAGGCAAAGTAAGACAGAATTAAGGAAATTGGAAGTGCAGAAACCCAAGAAAAATAGGAAACCAAGGAAAGGAAAGCAAGAGGGAAAGGGAGCAAGTGTAAGGCTTGCATGGGAACAGTTACAGCCAGCATAAAGACTGGTCAGTAAAAGCGTCTGCAAAGATACTTTCAAATCTTTGCGGGTGCAGAGAGAGTAACACTAAAAGTGGTGATGAGATGGGAGTAGGTGACTCCATCAGCAAGAGCTCTTGGTCCCAACAGTTGCGAAGCTAGGAGCAGGGGCTCCTCTGCCCCCTGCGCCCGCAGCCCGGAGCCAGCCCGCGGCTGCCCCCAGCTCCCTGCCCACCCACCGGCCCCAAGCAGCCCAGCGCTTCTGGGGTGAGAGGAGCCCTGTGCACACAGAGAAGCACAGATGAGCACAGAGTGGAACCTGCAGCCAAGACTGTTCAAATCATGCTTTTCTTTTTAAAAAGTCCCAGAAATCCAAGTCCCCCGCACCACTGTATTTCTTCTGCCCTCCGTGAATGCCAGCCATACGCAGCCAGCATTGTGCTGAGGAGTGCACTCCTACCACTTTGAAAGAAAAGATTAATTTAAAGCCTCCCAGAATTCCCTAAAATCAAAATACTCTCTGGCTATTACCCTGTCTGAAAGATTACAGTCAACCGCTCAAGAGCAGTATTACAGATATAAAATAAACACTAGCATACGCTATTAATTAATTTGTTTATGAAATACCATGCGCTTCGTAGATGTTCAGGAAAAGACAGTTCCTACCCAAAGAATCTAGTTCATGGTGTAATGACAGCACACTGGGTAGAAATGAAAGCAAATGGAGAAAGCAAACAGCAAGAGAGACACCATTAAAACACAAGCGAGACATTCTACATTGGCTAGGAGTAAAGTGGGAGACAGAATAATAGCCCTTCTAGCACTGAATCTATACAGCTATTAAAAGAAAGTTTCTAATTTAAAATCAGTTCAATTCACCATAGTTGAATCTCACCGAATTACGGACTCATACAAGTCAGATGTTTGTGTGCGTGCTGCTGCTTGTGTAATTTACACTCCAGTCCTAAGTGATTACTGGATCAGCCAGCTGACATATGGGAAATATTTGCACAGAGTTGTGACATGGGGAAGTTTGTGGTTTAAAAAAAAAAGGGGGAGTGGGGGGTGGAAGGTGCTGTTAGTATGGAGACTGTGCCACTCCAGCTGAGTGAAGCCAAAGTTTCACTTGGAAGTTTTCCCACCAGAACTTCCATCCTCTCAACAGTGTTAGCAAGTAAAGTCCTTTGCATTCATAATGCTTTGCTTTCACAGGAAGAGAGATCTATTGCTGCAGAGCAGCAAATGCATCTCTCTAATAACCTACCTATTCAAAGAAGTATTACCAACTGAAATATTACAAAATGAAAATAGACTTGTCAGAGGAACTCAGATGTTGAGCTCTACTTATGTCTGCAGGGTCTATTTAAGATGAGAAAACTCAGCTGCTTTTGCTCGTAGTGCTGGCGACATACTCAAATGTTTCTTTTCCTTTTGAGTCAACAACGATACACCGCCACTCTATGGTGCCAGGGAGTGCCGCAGCATTAGCAGTGCCATCTTCTGAGCAAGGCTCAGGATCAAGCTCATCCCAATCACTGATCACTAACAACACAGGTCATTTCTTCCACACGTCACCTCAAGTTGCAAGTCCTATCTAAATACACACTGTCCAATTTAAATTCTCCCTCCTGCTGCTCTCTGGGCTGTTTCAGCCGGAGATATTTGCTGTGCTTGGTGCCTGCCGTACTGCAGTTTGCTGCTACATGCTGTTGAACCAATGCCATGTTTCAGTTCATAAGTGGCTGGCTTTCAGTGGCAGGAGAAGTAATACACATTAACACATTGTATAAACGAGCTAGGCTGTAAAGCCCTTTTAAATCCACCTGAATGATAATTGCTTATATAGCAAAGGAGAGAGAGTTCCCATTTAGTTTGTCTTTTCTGGTGTTATTACCCCAGATGCTGGGTTGCGTTGCAGAAGATGCAAAATCTTGTACCTTGAATTAGCAGCTTAGTTACTTGCTTTGGGCCTGATCCTGTCTGGTTTAGTCATCTTGCCTCACCAGGACAGCCACAGAGAAAGGTGCTACCAGCTCTTCAGGCTACATCTGTACCCAACAGGGTTTTGCCATTACTGAATCTAAGAAATGGCTTCTCCTCGCCTGACTAGCTTTAATAGTGAGAAAACTGCTCGAATTCTTCCAGTGTTGTTCATACTTTCAAAAAGAAAAAAAAAGATTTGACACTTCATATGTGAGATGAACCAAACCAATTCATGGAAATGTACATCCTATAACTAGGGAAAGTATTTTGTTACCATTGGTGTTACTAGCTTATGAGAACTGACAAGATCACAGCCCACGGTGGTGTGGCTAAATGCCTGCAGAAAGAAAAAGGCTTTTTGTAAGTTTGCTGGAAAGAACCTACACGCAGCCCTGACTTCTGACTGCAATGGAAGAAATATTCTACTTTCAAATGTGAATCAAAAAAATATTGCTAACATATTTCTCTCCATCAGCCAAACGATTTGTCTTATAAATATGCTTTTTTGCTAATTCCTCAGAGGATGACAGCTGGGTGGTAGATTTATACAGCTACGAAAAAAATTTGAGAGGAATCCAAGCATTTTGAGGCATCTGCACTTTTCCAAACTTCCAGACCTTTAGAGCTTCATTCCTCACTGCTGAACACACAGTAGTTCCTCTAACAGTGTGTCATTAGAGCTTACCATGGGGGGAAGAAAACCAAAACAACCAACCAAACACCCAAACCCTGCATCTTTAAACTTTTTGGAATGGAAATCAATAATATCTTGCAATTTTATCTGAGGTAAGAGTCTAAAATGTATTACTTCTGAACATTCAGTGATAGAGATTTCATTATTAAGGATATTCTTTCAGGGCTCTGAAAATATGAGCAGGTGAATAAAAAGAAAGACTTCTCCGTCTTTGACACTCTCTTCTGCATAATTCTTAAAAAATAAAAACTTGGTAAAGTTTTTTTAATCTTTTTCCATCTGTTTCTTATATATAAGGGAGGTGCCAATGCAGAACATGGTGCTGTGAGGCAGCTTGGTACTAGAAAATTCAAATTTCTAATGCAGGATTTCAGAGAGCTTAGGAAAAGTTATTAGTTACTATTAGCAAGAGAGTTTTGAAAAACAAACTGGGACATCTTCCTATAAACTGAATAACGCACATGAAAAACAGAAATAAAAACTAAGGAAATTATCACTGCATCTCTGGCCTCACTGAAAGGAAATATTAAGATAGATGTAGAAGAACCAAAAGATACCAGGATTTTCAAGTAAAACTCACCTGCATTTAATCTGAGCAGATGCAAATGAATACGTTTGGATCAAAGAAGACACACTGAATAAGGCCTTTTAAGTGATAGCTCCAGGTTCCTGGAGAAGGGCTGACAGCTTGAGGTAACATCTGTAAAGGAGTTCAATGTTATCTGTGACACATATTCAAAACTACCTTAGGAGGGACAGGCTGCACAATGTGCCCCCAAGCATTGTCACAGCAACTTCCATCAGCCTAGCTTAGGTACCAAGAGCAGCTAAGCTCTGAAAGCACAGACATCAGTGCAGGCTGTTCAAGCACAGCTGTGGATTGGGCTCTTTCCTGGAGTATTTGAAGTTCCCATCCTTTGTTTCTCTGCTACTGTTATCCAACTAGATTGGTAACATTAACAGATTTGGCCAACAATACTACAATCAATTCTCCAGCTTTAGTCAAGTTCAACTATTGGTATTGATAAGGCTGCAGATATACACAGTGTAAGAAGTTCAGTACTAGAAATAAAAAAAGGAAGGTAATCATGGAAGCACAAGAAAAGTTCCTTGACTAAGGACTGATAATATAGCCATTTTCTGCAGATTTCTGGCTCTGAAGTCAAACATCAATGACAGACATACATCAAAAAAGACAGACATTGTCCATATAACTCATATTTTGCATCCTTTCAAATACCCTGTATTTTTTACCACGACTTTTAATTCCTGTCCTAAATGCTGTGTAATTTTGCTATGTGCTTTTACGCGGCAGCCATATTTTGACACAGGACCGCTGTATTCCAAGGGTGAGAAAAATCAATGCGCTACTGTTTAAGTGGTCTGTAGACTGCTTTGAGAACCAACCAGCAAAAGCACTCTGCATTTATTTCAGTATTTATTGTTATTGTGCAGAGGTGGCTATAAAGTCTGCAGGAATTAATTCCCCACGTGTGTTTGATCGCCGGCCTCTGTGCATGGACAGAGGGCACCTCTGTCCAATTAGGAGCCTTCCAAGAGAACATGGCAGAGGTATTCACTCCAGGGATTTTGTTTTATTTACTTTGCTTCTTAAACAGAAATATCAACCAGTTTTCCAATGTTGGACTGGTCCTGACAGCCCTCATCACATGGGAAGGCAAAAGAAGACTTTTTTTTTAATATATGCTATGCTAAGAACTGAAACATATAAACATTCCTCTTTATTGATATTGCTAATACATGTAGTAAGTAACTACATGAGAAATGTGCATTTCATAAAAATAATTAATACTTAATTTCCTTAACAAATACATATTTTTCAGTTACATCTGGCCAGGGACACATGATACTGAGAACATCTCAGATGTCCTGAATTTATACAGCTACTGAGCTACTCATAAATTGTAAGATTCCAAATCCAGACTGAAACAGAAACTCTACAACATGCGGAGATGTGTGACAGCACATATCTCATGACTAGCCCAAGTTCTTTGCTGGATTTTAAGGAGTTTTACCTCTAGCACCAACATGCATTTCTATTAAACCACGACCACTCATTTAGTACAGATCTTAAGTGAGTGCACGTCTAACAATGATCCTTAAGAAAATTGTAAAATGACTGTATGACTCATCCTTCCACAACTATTAATAAATGCTACTTGGTTGAAAGCAACTTCTCTATGCCTCTGGTAGGAAAATACTGACATTAAAATGAACACAGTTATTAGAAATCATTATTTTTCATTTAAAATTTTTAACAGAATTATCAAATATGCATAAAGAAATCTGACGTGATAACTCAGCCTGCTTGAAAGGAAAACTTATTTTTTCACTCTTCTGCAGATCCCTGAGCTTGGACTTTCAGAACAACTATGTTGAGTCTGGTCTGTTACTGCATAAAACTTTTTCAATATTCTGAATTCTTTTCCATCCTAAATCAGAACAAAAATTCAGATCAAGAGAACTTTTAAGAAACAGTATGCATTAAAATTTCATAATAAAAAGTTTTCTGAAGAAGGGATTCATTTGCTTCCATAAAGGTCAGGAAGATATTTCAAAAATTCCAAAACTCTTCTTTAAAAAAATTCACATTAGCAAACATAGCTAAACTGTGTTTTTCTCACAGACAGCTTTTGTTTCTGCAAGCTGGAATTTTCTAATGTAATGTGTTTCACCAGAAAATTCCTAAGTCTCCATTAATTTAACTTCAGCATATTTCAGACTACCTAGCCATTTGTAATGAGCCCAAAATAATAATTAATTATTTTATTCTTTTTTTCTTGAGGTTCTGGGATCATTGCTGTGCCAAAAGACTGTTCTTCTAGGAGCCAATAGATTCCCTTGTCATGCCTGATACTGTAATACTGTATGGCATAATTCAAATTTACAGCCAATCATTCAAATATGGGGACTGGGCAGAGAGTGTCTTCGTAACTCTCTCCAAGTGAGCTGCTAATGTGGTGTTTTCCCATTCTATATCCTAGAGGGTGAAAGCCTGTTGCAGCAGAATATTGACAATGTGGTATGGTACCGCATAAACATCTACTGAGTAGGACTATTACTTTCAGGCAAGGTATTTTGACGTTGGCTAGCACTCCTGAGGTGCTGAGAAGATCCAGGAACTTTGCAGACCCTTATTCTCCACAATCCATTCAGTAACTGATGAGAAAGGGTGCAGAGGATTCAAGCTGCCACTGAAAACAGAGTCTCTGGAGTGTTGGAAAGACTTTGTACAGTTTAAGCTCTTCCCATGTGAATGGTAGTACTGTGACAAAGATACAGGTAAACCTCTACACAAGTCATGGGAAGGTCCTCCAGTTTTGCTTTTGGTTAGGTTTCGGTGGGTTGTTTTTAAAAAAAAAAAGTTAACAGTAAAAGAAATTAACAGCCTCATATACATGATTCTGCATTTTATGTCCAAGTGTCCACCAGTCACTATATATAAGGGTGCTTAATGCAAAACTGAACCTCTCATGAACCCAACAAGGATGATATCCTGCTTGTTCTCAGAAATTAAGCAATGTTTTTGCAGTGATAGGAATGTAAATCAATGAAGAGAACAGAGCAGGAGCGTTCTGACCACACATGACAAAGGATGGGTTGCCTTTCACCCTGGGCATCAGTCATATGAATGTAAAGAAACTTAAACTCCAGTATTAGAGACAAGTAAGGAACATCAAAGACCAGCCCAGATCTCTATCATCTATTGTCTTTTTCTCTGACTTATCTTTTTTACCTGTTTCCTCTTGTGCTTTCACATGGCCCTTCCATATCTTTTTGCTATTCCCCTTCATTAGCACATGGCTGTTTATTAGTTTGCTACAAAGATTGCGTACCTACAGTAACAGGATATCAGATACCATAGGGAATTATTTTTCTTTTACAATTGTATTTTCTATAACTTCAGGTAATTCTTCAAGACAGACTTTCACTTTTACTATGGTCTGTACAAGTTTAAGACGCTACCTTAAAATGTACATGTTAAACACAGTTACTACTATATGATTGAGTTTTGAGTAACTTGTTCGAAATCCCATCTTATATCTGTACTAGAGCTAGAAAGTGAACGTAGATTGCCTGAATTAAAGGCCAGGGATTTAACTAACCCGCTCAGCTTTCTTTTACAGTGATAAGCAGAAGGAAAATCCAGAAGTGGATTACATGTGAAACCTTTCAGAGATCAAATCTTTAAATCTTCATTTTTCCATTTGCAAAGTGCAGCCGAGAGAGAACAGTCCATACACCCATATTTCCTCATGGTCTAGTACTCCAGAGAGCAGTGACAACTCTAGTGACAAACTGCTGTCATCTGACTGTAACCGCTATCCTCTATTATCTAAATATTAGCAAACTTCCTAGGAACTTGCCAAGACATGGACCACACATCAGTGGTAAAAACACTTGAGTGAAAGATTCACTGATTCCCTACTTGCTATATAGGGACCCCCTTAAAATGCAGAACTTCTGGAAAGAACTCCTGGACTCTTGCCTTTAGGCTGGGAAAATCTGTAAACCCTCTGACAGAAAGAGAGAGGCAGGAAGAGATAAACAGGGGTAGAAATTTCAAGATATTTTAAATGTTTTCCGGTCCTTTTTTTCCTCAAAAAAGAGCTTTATGTATGACCAGGTTCATGGATATAGATTTAAAAATAGCTGGGTGACTTCCTGGCTGAGGAAAACAGAAAGATATAATTCAAGTTTATTGGCTGCCTAGCAGACATTACATTCTGTTTCCTCTGCACATTCACACAAGTAATTGCCTGTACATACACAGTCTTAGATGTGAAAGTTACATTCAAATTCACAACATGCTTGTTCAGTTATTTGGGTGCCCATTGGTTTCAGGAAGCCACTGCATATTCCATCAAATCATACCCAGTTCTTCAGATAAAATACTACTGTAAATATTCAGATACTTTACCACTCAAGAGCAGAGACTGAATTCACTGGCTTCCATTCCATTAGAATCCATTTATTGCTGTATCATATATAACATTTGTAAAGAAAACAGTAGCTTCCCCTGGGTTTTTTAATTCATAATTTCCAGAGGTCTTGGAAAACTGCTGAGTTCAATCTCATGCAACGTCATGCAAGAGAAATTAATGTATCTTCCAAGGGCATTGGAAGAACACAACTGTAGAAAACCTAGAAGAGCAGTCTATTTGAAACAGGCTAGAAAGGACAAACCTACATGACTGTATGTTGTGCATAATGCTACACTTGTCCATGAAGGTGGTTCTCCTACTGCAGCATGTGGCCACGCTGCTGATACTTGAGGCATGGTGCATAATACATGGAAAACACCACTGGGAGGGGACACCAAAGAGTTGTCTTCTTTTCTGTGCTGCTTAGGTGTATTTACTTTGATTGAAATAATCAAGCAGATTAAACAGATTCTTCATCTCTGCCTCTGCCTTAACTCTTCACTCCCAAAGCTATGCCCAAAGCTAATTATACAGAAATGTATAATGTAAATATCCTTGTTTGTACAAAAACAAACTCACTGCATGTTGTTTATTTTTATGAACTTCTAAGAATCACAAGAAAAGGCATCTTCCTGAAACACGCTCAAGTACAAAAAATGGTCATATGAAGGCATCAGCAAAAAGCTGATAAAGACGAGTAGAATCTAAATCAGTTAAATCATTCACAAGGAAACAGATTTGACTAAAACATGACCAAGTCAATGCTTACATAACTTACATTCTCAAAGTAGCACTGTAATTAGTAGAAAATAATTCTAATAGGGAACATCCCCATTAAAAAAACCCTGGACACTGTGGAGCTTTTCTGATCACTCATAGCTAAACATCTTATTTGAATTCCTGACTCCACAATTTTAACTGAAACAAAAGCAAGGATTGGATTCACTCACTGAAGAAATTTTGTCAGGAATTATTCAACAAAGATTTCCTGCAATGGTCATTAAGGGTTTTGAGAGATATTTTATGATCCCTGTTTCTCTCTCTTACTTCTGGGGGAGGCACCTCAAGTAATATCCCAAAGGCAGTGAACACCAGAAGCTGGGGTGAAGAGATTTCACTTTGCTCTAGTAAAGCTGTGATGCTACATGCATTGCCTTTCAGCAGGGATCACAGGGGAAGCCTGTGTGAGGTCCCCCACAGTGAGGAAAGAAAATAGAAAATCTCCAGTTGGAAGGCTCTGTATGGACTCTAGGATCTCACATCCCAGTGAACGTGTCCAAGTGACCAAACAAACTCACAGCTAGAAACAGTAACTTAATCCTCTCTTCCAAACACATTTTACCAACATGTGGAAGCCAGTAAGTGGGTTGCAACAGATAAGTGACCACACATAACAAAATGAGACTCATCAAAATAGTTGTAACTGACTGAGAACCAAAAAAAAAAAAAANAACCACCAAACCAAACCAAAACCAAATCAAAAAAACAACCCCCCCCAACACCCAAGTAAAGAAAAGAAATTAACACACTGAAAAGCAAGCATACTAGAGCAGGCCTGGTAGGTCTGAGCAGAACCCAGTTTATCTTACTTATATAAAACTTGGTTTGAAAAAGGGTGTCTGAATTCAGCGGAGTCTTCAGCTTTCACACGAGCTTGAAAAGGGTTTAAAGGAAACAAGTGGCAGCACTCCCTAGAGCTGGTACCAGAGAGCACAACATTAGAGTAGAAGGTTTCAGCTGGCAGTGAGATGGAGGAAAAAATCCTTGAATGACCAAGTCCTTGAATGAGTAATCTACCTACGTTNTTGAATGAGTAATCTACCTACGTTGTACTAGTGGGAGTTAGTATGAGAAAGCAGAGAATCAGGTCCATACCTTTCTGAAAACAAATGAGTTTCAATAGAAACACACTACACAAAAATTCATAGAAGCAAAAGGGTGACTCGCTGCTTGCATTTGAGTTTATGTAAGAAACGCTTGTCTTACTTGCAGGGTTACATTTTAAGTAGGTGGTCTCCTATTTTTGCATGAATATTTGCTTCCTTTTTCAGGCAGCTACACAGCTTATAAAATGTTAAGATTTGTTTCAAAATCTTGCCATCTGCACTGTTTAAATAGCACAGTTCTAGAAACCGACATTTTGAATGCATTACCCACCCACATTACTAGTCATTAAATGAGCAGCTGTGTCCCAAGGCCTCATGCAGACTGGAGGAGCTTGGAGGATCCCAGCTTCAGTGTGGGATCTGCTGACCCACATTGCTTCTCATCTAGTGCATTTACATAGGAGATGAGGCCACTGTTTCAAACACACCTCATCACCTTCCTTTGCTTCATTCTTTGTGCTTTTCACAGGGTGACCTTTCCAGTCACCTGCACATTTTAGTTTAGAGTTCTTTGTTTGTTTTCTGAATAGCTCATATTTGTGGCTCTCAAGCATGTGCCCTTTGACTCCATCTTCCCAAAGGACAGTCATTTTGGTCATACCTACTTGCTTTTCCTAAACCACAAAACAACACTCTGAGTCTCATGATAAGGTGGTTACTTCTGCTGCTAAGCTCCAGACACAAAGCTCTTTACATCTGTTGCTATTGTGTTAATTCTCTTTGGAGATGTTTTAATTCCCAATGGTTATTTCTCTCTGAGCATAACTGAGATAGATTTCTTCCAGATTTGGTCAAATCAAAAGGACTTTTTGCTTTTTCCTCCCTTCAGAAATTATTTCCATGAGCCAGGTTTTAACTGTAGGAAGTTGCATAATTAATAAATGTCTGCTTGTATGATTTGAGGTAAGTGAATAACAGTGCTGAGTGCCACCAGAGATACCTTTGGGTATCCCCTGGTCTCCAATAGGAGGGACACACCTTTACAGGGGCACACAAGTCCTTCACAGCTCCTGTATGATGCCCAGCAGTCCCACAGAGCTGTCTTGCACACCCTAGGGAATTCTAATAACACAGGTGCCTGTGGCTGGGCAGCAGAACTGAACCTTATCTTTTGTATCAGGCTTTCAATATGCCATGCAAACAAAATAGCCTGAAGATCCTTCAAAGAGTACAAAATAGCCTGAAGGTCCTTCAAAGAGTACAGCACAAAAATTTCTAGGTGTGAGACAAAGGTGTAACATAATGTCTAAGCATATTTATACCTTGAAGACCGCTTAAGATGTAGACAGGCCAGAAAATACCAGTTGACACAAACATTCATTCACAAACATGGAGACAGCAGACACTAGACTAGAGAGCAAGGCAGTTCTTGACAGTGAGGGTAAATCTAAAGGGAAAGCTAAAGGAAACCTGCAGAGGGGCTGAAGGAGAGATTTTTAATAATTTAGAGGAAAGATAACAATAATCTGTGGTTAAAGAGTTTGCAAAAACAGCTTTCAGAGCTAGAAATCTCCCTGCAGCTTGTGAATACTTAATATTTGAAAGAGTTGATTAGCAAAGGTGCAGGGTCTCCATGGTTTTATGTGCTGTGTGTTATGTATAAACACACATATACAGAATGTCTTTTCTTCCTTGTCCTTCAGGCTCTTACAAATCTAAGCAGAAAAGAGAAAGAGATGTAGATAACAAATAGATAACAGTTGTAAATTAGGGGGATGGTTATGAAATTTTACACTGAACAAATCCATAGTGGAACAGGAAATTGAACCCAATAGCCTGAATTCCAGGCAGTTGGAATTCCTAAGCAAGAATAGCCCATCTCACTAATACTGTTTTGTGCATACGCACACGTACATAACCTATGTCTAAGATGTAAGATTGAAAGATCTAAACCTTGTTCTTAGTTATGTCAAAGCTTTTCCACATGAAGTTAAACATTCTTTCAAGGTAGCTTAAATCATCACAGCAACACTGAAATCAGCAACCCTTGTTAGCAATTACACGTGCAATCTTCAGACATCAAAGTTATGGTCAAGAGTACAAAACTGAATTACACAAATAAAAATGTCATGTTCTGTGTCTTTGACTAAATAAAACACAATAATATTTTTCCATTGAATAATATTCTAGGGAATTTTATTTTATTAGGTTTAAAACTGTCATTTATCACCCTTGATTTTTCAAACAGGCTAACCATCTTTGGCTTGCACCGATTTCAACCAGAGATGTACGTACTTTGTTCATATGAAAAATTCACACCCATGTAAATACAGGAGTAACAGAGAAAATAAATACAAAACCAGACCTAAAGGGACAGAAATGAAACATCTATATATCGCACTAATCAAAATTTTATCTCCTTTGTATTCAAATGGACGTTGAGAAGGAAATCTTGTCATGCTCTTGAAAATAGTTCTATTGGTAGCTGTAGAAAACCTGTCAGAGGTACCTGGCCTTCTGCTGCTGGGTCACTCTCTTGTGGAAGATTTTTAGCCAGTTCAGCCTCCCACTAATAACAAACAGATGTACTTAATGCTACTGAATGTAAATATTATTCTAACACACTTTTGCCTAGTTTTCCATGAGGCCCTATTTTGAACCACACATACTTGTGAATCCCCCTGCCCAAGGGTTCTGCAGGTGGCCTATCTCACAGTGCCATTAGAAAGTTAATTACCTACAAGGGAAGTTTAAACAAGTTGTTCCAAAAGCAGTGGAACTAATAAAGCCTGGTTTCCTACAGATTTGTGGCTTGCATCATTCTCCCCTCCGTACTGCAACAGCCCAAGCCCCTTTTCCATACTCCTTTGATAAATTCAGCACCCCCATCCCTCCCAAATCCATCAGCTTCAGGTCAAGCAAGAGGCAGCACACACCGTGCTTGTTTCCAAACACTGTGTGTGCCAGTTGCTTGGCCAGAATATGTGTGCTGAAACTTTTCCTTCCATAGGTGTACTAATGTCTTTCCTAGCTCTGGTTTTCTCACAATAAACAGGAACTTCATAATTTTGAGAAAACAGTGGTTTTTAATTTTTTTTTTTAATTTTTTTAATTTTTTTTTTTAATTCAGTTAAAATTGGCCAAAGAGTTCAGAAGTTTCTTTGGAAGAAAAGTCTCTAATTGTACTCAGTGAAAGATTTTATTAGATACATTCCCTTAGAAATGTAGCCTAAAACATTTCCTCCTCTCAGATCATCTGTGTATATTTTCCCATTAGTCAAAAGGGTGTTTTCTGTCTTATTCTTCTGACTAGTACCAAATTTTTGAGACCATTCCAATCACTGTCTTCTTCATCTCAAAGGTAATTAAGGCTACAGGAGGATAAATGCACACCTTCTAAAATGTATTGATTATCATGTAGCATTAAAATTAAAATGAGAATTTTACTTTTTCACCACCACAGAGAACGATATCACAGTCTAAACCACTCTCAGATACTTGAACGCTTCAAGGGCCAAATTGTTTTATTTCCTTTTGATAAGCTTGTCCCACAGCTCTCATAGCATCTTTCCTTTACTAAGCAATTGCCTGAAAGTGTAATTTTCTAGGTCTTTCCACTTAGTCCTCCTCAGGACTGTTTGTGAATGCCATAGGTCTGTAAGTTACACAATGCAGATTTCCTAGCCCCTCACTCACAGAGAGATTAGACTTTTACAAGAGAGAGATTTCTTAACAGAAAAAATAATAAATGTACCTCCTAAAACAGCATCTGTGAATGTGACCCAACTCATCCAAAGATATTTTTCTATCACCCAGTAACTATAATATGCATGCATATTACTATCCCCAAACTCTCTGGGCCAGTTTTGATTAATCTTTCCCCAGGACACAGAGCCTTCCAAGCCATGAATCATTTTGCTTGATTTTGTCTGCACTTTTCCATGTCAGCAGTTTTCCTGCCCCACCACATGATGACAAGAGCAGCATGCAGCGTTTGTTGACTGCCAAGTGTTACGCTAACTGTCATACAAGTAGAAAAGGCAGTGGAAACAGATCTGCTTTGTTTAAGGATGTGCAGTAGTTTTGTAGGCATCTCCCTGCTCTCTAGCTCCATCTATAGAAATACCAAACCTCCCTTCCCAAAATTATCCCCAGATTCCCCACAGAGTGTGGGAACATTTGAGGCAAAATTGCTTTACCACAGAGTAGTATGGTACAGCCTACAAAAGTTTAAGTGGTGACTACATACTTACAACACACTACTGTAATACCCATTTCTGTAGGCTGATTCCATCTGAAGAGCCTGACCCTGTAACATCAGAAATTCCGGTGACATACTTGACCTCCCCAGCACACTTGCATTGCCCTCTTTAATGAACACACAGCTGCTAATGTTCTTCCCGATGCCCATCAGCTCCGTATCAGCCTTGCCCTTTGAATCTCTCCCTTGGTTGCCCCTATTTTGATGTGTTGCTGACTCCGCAGCAAAGCTACACCCTTTTTTCGGTGAAGAATATGTTAACTACTTTTTCATTACAATAGTCATTAAAGATCTATCATGAGTTAAGCCTTCGGTCAGGACTTTGTTTATTCTTCATGAGAGCTTCAATGGAACTTGTTCCAACTGTATGCATTTGTCTTACAGCTGATGAGAGACATAGGGAGAATTTTATTTTGACCTTCCCAAAATAAACACTTTCAAGAAAAGAGATACAAAGTAAATAGTAAAAAGACTGTGAAATATTAAGAGGAAACATGGAATGTCTGAGAAGATTACATAGTGTCTTCCTATTTAATGAGATTAATTCCTTTTCAAACCCCTCTTCAAAATGTAAAATATCAAATAAACATCTACTTCAGTAATTACTTAGAAATTTAAAGACAGAGGGATGAAATTACTAGAAAGAACTACTAAAGGAAAAAGGAAGTTAAGGTTCTAATACATTTTAAAATCAATGGTGGCTGAATTCTCCAGTAGCGTGTTGTATAGAAACACACAAGCAGCAGCAAAGGACTCTAACAACAGCAAAGGGTCTCTCACTGCTCTGGGTCTGGAAGTAGGAGAAGTCCTGGGGTGAGCTGCATGCCCCAGCTAGGAAGGTGTTTACCCTACATGTCACAGTGTCCTGCTCTTCCCCATGCTCAGGCAGTTCATCTGGTTCTGCCCCTGCTGGCTTGTGATCCAGTGAGCAAACTGAGTGAAACTGATTTTCTTTGCAGTTTTTCCCTTCCCCTGTCCTTTTCTTCATCTTCAAGGAACAAAGAGAGGCCTAGGAGAGGAGGAGGAGGGAAAAGAAATGAACACCTAGTTGTTCTCTACAAGGACAGGGATGAGGAAATAAATAACTTGCATTACTCACAGGAGGGGGTGAAAGGAAAGCAGAGCCTGTCTGGACAAGCTGGATTTTCCTGGCTCCAGCAAACCCCTCCTTGAGTAATAAATATATTGAGCCACCTCATACCCTTTGCTCCTTTACCTGAAACATACCATCCACTCGCAAGCAGCACTTTGTGTTCCTTCACAGACCTGCCTCTAGCTGCTTCTTGTAGGTAGAGGAACAGAGGACCCAAGAAGCCCAAGGCACAGGCAGACACTCAGCAGAGAAGGAAAAATGCCACAGGAGTCACAAGGATCTGGAAACATCCAGGAAAGTGATGGGAATAGCCTGCGTTATTTGCGGAGAGGTGTCCTAGCTGTAAAGTTGCCAACTTTCCTTTTGACCTGCCACAGAGTTACTTGTGTGGCTAACACACAGCAGGCTGGTAAGGGACTAAGGAAAGTAAAAATAGTGTTTCTATTTACTGCATCAGACTCAAGACTTGAATGACAGAGTGGCAAACCAGCAACACATAGTGGAGACTGGAGTAGTTTCTGCAGGCACATAAATTGTTTGAATGTGTTTAATCCAAAACACATTACCAATTTTGAAAGGAAGATAGTAGGGTCAAATTCTGTGTCTTCTCGAAGGTTTACTTTTTAAATATACAATTCCATACACACAGGATATTCAGAACTCTAAACCTTTGCTTATCTAAAAGAGACTGAAAACCATAGGTTAGATAGTGTCTGCTCTAGAGCTCTGCTCTTTCAGACAAAATAATAAAAAAATTCCAATGCATTCTACCTCCTTCTGCACTCAGTACAACTGAAACTTACCTTTTTAACTCTCCCATATTATCAGAAAGACTGCATATCACCACCTATTTCTTTATGCTTTTCCATAACTATGCAAGATAACAAACTGAGATCACAATCAATCTCAGAATTTTGTATAATGCCCCAAAAAATTACAGAACATACTGTGACTAGTGGAAACTTCTGGCAAACATTACTCTAATATGCAACCACCAGATGACTGTGCAACAGATTTATAACTGTATTAGGAGGGTAACTTGAAATCTGAATATTACCATTGTGATGAATTATGAAATTTGAATTGTCTCAGAAGACAGCTTCCTCTTCCACTGAAGATACATCACAGGGGAATGATTTATGGAATCCACTTTTCATTCAAACAGAGTTTTCCTTGGAGCAATCCAGAGAAAGTAATCCACAAATTCTAGGCTACCAGGAAAGACAGCAGCCCAATGGTAAGTAGAGGGAACACAAACTGAACAGGGACAACATACTGGCACAAGTGTTGTGAGCAGCCTGCGTGGGCAGGGCACTGCCTGACCTACCTGCTCTCAGATAACCTTGGCCTCCCGAGTATCTCCAGCACCAGCTTCCTATGTATAACCTCATTAGGGACCTCCAAACTAGAAATCCCACATCCAAGTCTCAGGTAGGGACCAAACAGCAGCCTGGTAGTTAAATGGAAAAACTCATCTCTCAGTCACCTTCTGCAAACCCATTCTTTAGCACCCTTATTCAGTGTCTGGGGTGGCTTCTGGCACCTACCTTGAATGTGAAAATTCCTCTTCCAAAAAGCGAAGCCCAGAAGTCAGGCATAGACAATACATAGGAACACCAAAACTCCTCTTTACCTTTGCTTAACAGAAGAGAGATGACTTTGGTGTCCAGTTCCATTTTTTCAGACACAAATTAGGCATCAAGGACCTGAAGATCCACTGGATTGCAATAAGTTTAGGCCTAAACACCACTGAGACTGAAAAACGTGTCTTAAGTTCCTACATCTCCGAACTAACTTCTGTAAATTGCTTCTTTCAAACAATTTTGGAGACAAGCACATGTCAGAGGACCAAGCTGAATGAATTTGCATCAGTTCTATGTATGTGTGTCTCTCTGCAGAGGTGGCATAAAGCAAACTCTCATTCTGTTAGAGACCCACAGATTTCAAATCTCCTCTCTTTCATGATCCATTATCCCTCCTAGTTTTGTTGCACCATTATCAGAGATCCCAATATGGACTGAGGCCCTCTGTTTAACATTAGGATCCCACGCACAAGCTTCCCACTGGTTGGCCAAGATTTACAAGACGGCACTTTGACCCAACTCAGTTTAACATAATCCACCGCCTAGCAAATGTTCAGACTTTATTACTGGGCCCCCAGTCTTCCATCAAAATATTGGTGTGCTTCAGCTAACAAGAGCCCATGCTAAGATCATCAATGATGTACTTTCCAGAAAGAAAATTTCTTGGGAGTCATTTTGCATCCTAGGGCCAGGATAAGGCAACTTGCAGTAGTAAAAAAGAAAAGCTTAAATGTAGCTCCACTGGAGCTGGCCAGTGACTGAAAGCTTGAACATTCACAGACAAAATCCTGGCCCTGTTAAAGGCAGTGAGCAGTCTCACTGATTTCAGTGAGGTTTGGATTTGTCCCAGATGTACTCAGAAAAATGGTCAAAAAAATCACCCTAGAGGCAGAGCCAAGCATTCACATTCCTGCTTCTGTAAAGAACCAAAATTCTCTCAACCCCTAGTGCATGAAAACCACCCCCATATCTAATGTAATTGCATTTATCTTCAAAAGCATGGCAACTAGTCCAGAAAACGGATCAAGAGGCTTGTTAAATGTTAAACAAGTTACACTCTTCTTTCTCTCCCCTATGTTTCCTCCTGTTTATTTTAAAAGGGAGCTTTTTAATCCAAAACCTAATTCCCATCCTGTAATGTTTCAAGTGAGTGAATTATGGGCATTACTAGGCAGATAAAATACTTACAGGATTTCTGAATTAGCTTTACCTTTTCTAAAATCATCAGTTCTTAAAATAAAGTAAGAGGAATATCCGGTGGAAATGTGTTTTATCAAAAGGAAAAAGTGCACCTATATTTAGTCCCATTCAATACAGACAGTTTCAAAGCAAGACTGTAAGTAAAACTCTTAGACAACACTATATAAACACATTATTTAAGCTACATTCTGGATCTGATTAATTATAACAGGAGATCAAATGTTAACAATTTAAGAATCTTCACTCCCATCTACACATATGGGGTACTTTTAAAAGTACTATAATTTCAGATTAATAAATAAGAGCTCTCACCTAAATTATACAAGCATTATCTTTTGGTTGCTTTCAAGGTGAATGCACAATATAGGGTTTTTACTGGAGGCTCATTTGATAGAATTTGCCCATATATGGCCTATGAGAGAACCGAAGAGGAAAATGATGTCCTTTGTAAGAACATTTAATTCACATTCCTGTTCTGTTTTCTGTACAGCAGTTATGCTTATGACAGGTATGCATTCCTGCACTACTTACAATGTGTTTTTATATGAAAAAGACATTCATATTTGTTCTTAGCTGAGAACGTCTTGCGTTGCTGTGTTACAGTAATACTAAGTTTCTTAACAGAATAAGGCAAGCCAACTTTCTCAGTATTCAAAGTCCAAATTCAATTTGTATCCTTACCATTTTGCTTCCAGTTATTTTCTCAAATACTGGAAAATGTCCACTAAGCTCTACATCTCACAAAAATATATTGAATGTTTATTGCCTGATAACAATTACAGCAATTTTCAGTATAATCAGAACTGCCACATCCTGTAGTCACCAATTTAAGAGAAAGGGAAAAACCATCTCCAGTCCAAACCATAACACAGATAGTCCAAGCTCATTCCAGATGAGGGAGAGCAGAAACACAAGCATGTGATCCCAAGCTACCAATACAGACTTTTATATGCCACATATCACCTTATAAAATTCAATAATGGAAGTGAATCCTCTATTTGAGGTTTCAGTTATTTTCCTTTTTCCTTCCCTTTTCCAGAAGCAGACATAGTGGGCCAGAGTTTCATTTTGAATTAATAGTTAAAGTGATCAACCTTAAGATAGGAGACCAAGGAAAGAAAGCCCGACATTTTGGGGAAATTATATCTGTAAACTGGGACTGAAAGCTACTTCCGTGAGTTTTCATGGTGTACGATCAGACTCTTGGCACAAATATCTTTTGCTTAACACTTACACATCTGGCATCAACCAGTAACCTACCCTTTTTTCAAGGGCTCAGCAGTACCCAGACCCTGAATTTGGGTGGCTTCAGACTATGAGACATGAGGGGAGGAGGGGAACAGGCACGGCACTGCTTTTACTCTTGCTTCAGTGCCACATTTGAACCAATTGAATGCTGTTTGCTGTTTGACCTGTTAAATATATGTTTTTTTTCCTCCTTACAACTCAACTAAAGTTACAAAACAAACCTACTTTACACTGGAAACAAAAGGAAAAAAAAACAAAAAACCCTTTCATTTGGAAAATGGTTAAACAGGAAAAAAAATTTTTTTTTTTGTAAATTGCGCTACTCAAAGTAACCTTGTTCTTTAGATAAGCTCATTTGCTTTCCATTCTGTTCTATTGTGTTCCAACAATAAATATATAATCAGAATATATCTAATGATCTCTAACTGTCATTTCCAGAACTGATAAGAGAAGAACCTAGATATTTTATTGATTTCAGAGCTTGACAGAACAGTGACTTGCCTTAACCAACTGCTAACTCCTGAAAGGAGACCCTCGAGGCATCACCTCTGTACTACGCTCTCTCCCTCTCCCCTACCCTTCCCAAAAACATCACATTGCACACTGATATCACAAGGCAATTACCTCATCTGAAATGTGACCTTTCATTTCAGCACCTCCATTATCTTCTTTGCTTGCCAAAATTTACATTTCTCACCAATGCCCCTTACGTCCATGCGCATGCTCCACATTTTCTTTAGACATTAATCTCATGTTTGCATGTGAACATGCAGTTCAGGGAAACCTTAAGAAAGAAAGGCAGATGTGATAAAACCCAGGAGTTTGGGGGCTCTTGCATGCTTCGTCTTGCTGCTAGGGAAAACAATTTGCTGTAGGTCTGATGAGATACTGTATTATTCTTTGGCCTTGGCCAGCTTAGAGCATATAAATATTTCTGTATAATATAATTTCTTTCTAGATTATGCCTGATATTTAAGATCCAGATCACATGGTTACGATGGTTTGTGTAGAAAACAGGTATGAAATGCTACAATGATGATGGCAGGATTAACTACTTGAAAAACTATCAGTAATTTTTCTACATTAATTTTAATGTTTTTCAATACTGTGTCATAATGGCATGACTCCGAATAGCTACCTCAAAATAGCAAAAGGATACTCCTGTGGATAACCACTTTTCAGATTCCAATTGCATGATTTCCATAAGAAAAAGATCAGGCAATAAGCCCTCCAAAATGTTAGGTAATGTTTCTAAAAACATCTTTGTTTCTAAGGAGCTTAAACATGTACCTTATGAACTCGTACTTAAGCGATTATGAAAAATGTTGATGCATATATGAAGAAAATTAAAGTGGTGGAGTCTAACACTTGCAAGAAGAAAAAAGTAGGAAGGAGAGTCAAAACTTTTTTTTTTTCTCTTTCATTAAGTGAATTGACAAAGATACCAGCTGCTAAAGGACTTGAACTAGCTGGTATAAGCCTTGTCTAATATGTTTACTCTTCTAAACTTAGCTCAGGATTAACAAGTAACACTAGTCAGAGAAAGGGTGAAATATGGAGACTGCCTTATTGGGAGATGAATGGATAGTAAGAGCTTACAGAAACAGGTCTGAACTTTTTTCTTGCAGAAGGGGGTCAACCAGACAAAAGCTGTTGTTCTAGGTTAAATGTATATACATATGAAACAGGTGCCACCTTCTGCCTTTTCAGCTAGTACCGGAGCATTTCTAACACAGTAGGTTTTTGTCTGCTACTGGTCTTCACTGCTGTGACACTGAAGTGACTTGAAGGAGGATGGAGCCCTAATTCTTTAACCTGATGCAGAAACCTCTGGAAGAGAACCAGCCCTCCAGCTGACTGCATACACGATTCATGTATACAACAGTCCCCTGGTTTATTCTCCCTTCTCAACAATGCTAAGAAAGAGCATATATCCCTTTTGCAGCTAAGCCCAGAAAGAATTCTAATCTCTTTGGCCTCCTTGAAACTGGGACAAGGCAAGGAGTCCTTTGGCTTTGAAAGTTCATTAAGTCCTGTCAAAAATACAATGAATCAGCTTAGAAGGCATAAGTTAGAAGCACTCCCACCACTGTGCAGTGTGTCCAGGCCTGGTGCGCCTGCCACCAAGACACCTGAGCACATGGCTGGTGCACAGTCCAGGAAAGCTGTGGAGCGCTGGACTCACAGGCTGGAAATTCTTGTTCTGCCAGATCCTACACAGCCTCAACCCAGAAGGACATAGAAAAGGCAGGATCTCATCCGCTGTCAGTAGAAATGGGCTCAGCCTTGTTCATTTCAGCTACAGCACATCGAGAGCAAATCCCACATGCTATGTGCAGGTGACCAAGTGCCTCCGAATGCAGGACATACTGCAACCAGAAGGAATTGCTCTGCCTGTAACTGGAAATTATGTCCTGTGTATCAGGACTCAGCAACACTGAGTACAAGGAATGATTGGATTAAGCAAGATGGCAAGTCTCTTCATCATGGAGCACTTGCTGCTCTTTGGTGACTTCTTGCACTCCATATGAATGCAGCAGTTGACAGGACCAAGCTCCTGGGTGTAAGCAGGCTCAGGAGGAAGGGTGAATTCCCTCACTACATACAAATAGATGTAGCCCATTGCTATGAGCACCTAGCAACATACAGATACACTAGACATCATTCAGATGTAGGGCACCAAACACAACTTTAATAACTGGGTTTTTTCATTTTCTAAAGCACAAATAAGGTGCTCTATGAGTCCCACTGGCCTAATCATGCCTGCTGACCCTTGCTTGGCCTGCGCTAGCCCAGGAAATCAAAATTACTTTGTCTTCTTTAGGAAAATGGCCTTCATTGATGTTGTGGTTTAACCCCGATCGGCAACCAAGCACCACACAGCCACTCGCTCACCCTCCCCCTGCCCCGGCAGGATGGGGGAGAGAACAGAAAAAAACTAAAACCTGTGGGCTGAGATAAAGGCAGTTTAATAGGACAGCAGACAAAGAGAAAATAATAATAATAGTAATAATAATAATAAAAGAATATACAAAACAAGTGATGCACAATACAATTGCTCACCACCCGCTGACCCATGCCCAGCCCGTCCCCGAGCAGCGATCGCTGCCCCCCCGGCCAACTCCCCCAGTTTCTATACTGAGTGTGACGCTATATGGTATGGAATAGCCTTGTGGCCAGTTTGGGTCAGCTGTCCTGCTTGCGTTCCCTCCCAGCTTCTTGTGCCCCTGGCAGAGCATGGGAAGTTAAAAAGTTCTTGACTAATGTAAACACTACTCAGCAACAACTAAAACATCAGCGTGTTATCAGCATTGTTCTCATACTAAGTCCAAAAACACAGCACTATAGCAGCTACTAGGAAGAAAACGAACTCTGAATTAAGCTGAAACCAGGACAACTGAGAGGGTGATGAGGCACTGGAACAAGCTCCCCAGGGAAGTGGTCAAGGCCCCAGGCCTGTCAGTGTTCATGAAGCATTTGGACAATGCTTTTAGACATATGGTTTAATTTCCAGGTGCCCTGTGTGGAGACAGGATTTGGACTTGATGATCTTTGGGGGTCCCTTCCAACTCAGGATATTCTTAACCCAAGGAGCTGGGACTGGGTGGCTTCATAGTTATAGAAGAGATCTCATTCATTGCCTTAGTCTAGTAAATGAGCTTCACATCCCGTAAATGATCCTTTCATGATGGAGATGATTGACACAAACTCTGCAAGGTCTGTAATTTTTAAAGGCTGCTTTTAAAGGGAACAAATTGCTGAGGAGAAGTAGAATCAGCTGGGACAGTTGTGTCTCAATATAAATATTTTGCTGTTATACATGGACTGTCATTAACTTCTATACGAATGAAAGCTTCGCAAATGGGGGTTCCCCCTCCTTCAAAAAACAAAAATAAACAACCATGGGTGAGCCAGCGTAAAATTCACATCGTAAGCAACAGAGTTCAATGTGTTAAAAACCATTAATCATGCTGAGGTCAACCAGTGCTTTACATATTTCCTCCCCAAACTCTGTCTTGTGGGTGATCTGTATCCTAACAGGTTTTGTATTGCTGAGTTGTAAAGCTTTCCTGATGAATTGTTTTTGGCACTCAGTCCAAAGCCCTGAAAGCCTGAGTCCTTGAAAATAAAAAGCAGTGCCTTCCTTTAACGTTAATGTTGGACACAACACTGGAACAGATCTGCATTGTATGAGCAAAAGGAGAAGCGCCTATGGCCTGTGCATAGGTTTGTCTATGACATCAGGGAGAGTCAGGAGGGTGTCAGTAGTGTTGTAAAGCAAAGCCATTAGAGAAATGAAAGTACATTTCAAGGGAAGGCTATTAATATTAAATTTATTCCTCCTTCACTTTGTCACAGTAACTGTGGGACTTGTTACTACTCCTCTAACTCCCACCATCAGACAGTGACCCAGTCCATCCTCCCTGCTGTCATGTTACTTTCCCTGCCTTTCCTTAACCTCTCATTCTCAATAGTTTCCTCACACTTTTGATAGAAACATGTCTTACTCTCCTACACTGTGTGAAGACGAAAGGCACAAAAACCCCTCTGGCTTCCATCCTTTTATCCTGCCTTTTCAACAGTTGCCCTGAACGTTCATACTGAATTCTCCCCCACTGAACTCATCTTTCACTCAGTCCAGTCTGTCTTCTCTCTTGAAGTTACATCCTTCCAGATACAGTGAAGAACACCTCCTACCTGAATCCAGATGTTCCACCTTCACTGTCCCTGAACTTTCATCTGCTTTTATGAATTCTTTGTCATGCTTCCCCTCTTTACATCCAGCCTTCCTTTGTTTGTTGACTTTAGGTTAGGCATTCAATAAGTTATTTATCATCTCTCCTTCTTTTTCTTTCTCACTTTCAACAAAGGATCCCAAGACTCCATCCTCTGTC
The DNA here is from genome assembly GCA_013400535.1 of Scopus umbretta. NCBI lineage: Eukaryota > Metazoa > Chordata > Aves > Pelecaniformes > Scopidae > Scopus > Scopus umbretta. Next base: position 33,676 of record VZTL01038609.1, read on the forward strand.
TATACCTTTTCTCCTTCAGCTATTTTTATCTGTCATTTTTATCTCCACTTTCTCTCCAGTCTACAGACCCATTACAGAATTGCCTTCAGCTGTCCAAAAACATCTATTGGATGGCCTTCCTCTGTGTGGGAAACCATAAGATTACCGTAACCTATTATCTCTGTGAAGTTTCCATATCCTCCACTTGTTTGTAGGAGTAACTTTCACTGTGGCCAGGTTATACATGTAATGTATGTGTCTAAAGTACTCCTCTTGCTTTATTCTTACATCATCAAAATATTATTTGGGTTTTGATTCATCAAGAGCTTTCTTCAAGTGTCCGTCACTCATGGAACACTTTGCTTTTCATGTCTTTGCTGTTTCCACCAATTTTCTGCCACTTGTCAGAGAGCCTTTGGTCATTACTTACCTCAATTTACCTCCTAGAGTTGGTGCAGTCTTCAACTTGAAAACAGGTCAGTTATATATAAATTCTGCTTTCTGTCAAACTGAACTTCAGGAATTTTCTATAGCCAACAGATATACAGAGGAAAATACTCTGTCTCTGTGACAGAAGCGCTCAACCCCTTGACCAGAATGGCAGTGGTTTGGTGCAGGCTCTGGATGAGGCAAAGGCCTGAGCCATAGCCAGGCCATGAACTCCTCTAGTTTCAATCCATTCTCTGAAAACCCACAAAGGAGCAGAGGGCACAGTAAGCACCAATGCATATGAGCTTGGAACACTGATCATGCAATTGACACATGAATAGCGGGTGGCTTTTCCAAAACTCATTTATCAAGGAACAAAGAAAGTTGTGGGTACAAGGAGTCTCCTACACACCTTTTCTATCACATGTAATTTGACTACAAGCCAACCACCTTATCCTAAAAATATGACAGCCCAAGTGAACCTTCTTTGACCTCTCCCTGCTAGGCAGCATGACTGCATGGCAGTGATCTCTCCTTGAGTTGGGACACCTCTCAAGATTGCTCCTCAAGGCAGAAAGACTTTTTACCAAAGACAGATCTTTGGTAAGTGACTGATATCATGCATAACCTCGTAGTATGGTAACTTTGATTTTGTCATGTTAACTTCGATTGCATGCTGAATTGATGCTAATGAAACATTACATAAACTTTGCATGTATAATCCCTTAGACATAAACCATTGACCAAGCCTGAGACTAAGATAGGACCTAGCCACACCTAAGCTCCATCAGGAGTTTAGAAAGCAAGGGGTCTACTGTGAATCTCATGACTCAACAGGAAGGTTCTCCTTACCCTTTTGTGTCCATGGTCTCTCTGTGAATCATTTTAATTTGAGTGTAACTCAATTTTCCTTTGTTTGTTTCTTCCATGCAGTAATTAATAGAGTGAACCTTGTCATTGAACTTTGTTGCACTTTTACAACAACATATTAAAACCACTTTTGCTAATACCTTTGTTAGTGATTCCTCAAGCATTCTAAATCAACCATTTGCAACAGTCTCCTAGCTAGAAATAAATGTGTTTCAGAGAGATTGGTCAGAAAAAAAAAAATTTAGTATTAAATTACATCTCTTTCAGGAAATGAAAGAATGGAACTAGAGTTACATTTGCAATCCAGACAAAGTTCTTGAGCAGAATGACTTTGTCAGCTGTGTATGAAAAAGGCAAACTCATCAATATTCAAAATAAGTAGCACTGCATTCTGTAAATAAGCAAAACTCCTAGACTGCACAGAAGGACACAGAACTATTCTTTTTTTTTCTTTCTTTCTTTCTATTCTTGTTCTCTTATCGTATAAGGTTATCATCTGAGAACTGTTATAGTCTTTTTAGGCAATAAATAAAAAAAGCAATATATAAATCATTGTCATATGGCATTGTTATATGGTACGCCATACAGTTATACCTCATCTACACATACTTATACTCTGCCATCATTTATTTTATCCTTCATAAGACCACCCAGGTCTTCCTAAATTACCCATAATCAATAACATAAAAGGACATCTTCTATTCTCAGACAAACAAAACTGCTTTTAAACTAATAACTCCTTCCAGGTCTAAAAATTATATTACTACTGTGCCTCATGGCTGAGGGTTTATGTGAGTTTAACTATGCAGACTAATTTTTCATAAAGCTTGCAGGTGGAATTGAAAGATCATTTCTCTGTTTGTTTTCACTATGGTCAATAGGAATCAATTCCTGCATTTCAAGAGAAGCTGGATCAGACACCTATTTTCTGTGATACTCAACTTCATTCATCATTGTTATCTACTATTTATTCTTCACCAGTTGACCAGGGTTATGATTAAAACATAACTAAACTAAATAACTCAAAGAAATTTAAGACATTAAAAATCATGGCTGCTTTAATTAAATGAGATAATACACGGCAAATAACAATTTATAACATAAGACAAATATTGTCTTCATGAGAATTAACAAACTGTAATGAGGAAATTTAAGAAAATTCTGCAGAGTCTTCATTCCAACAGTATTTTTTTTAAATACAGCATATAGTCCTTCTAAAAATCAGCTATGGATTGTTCATAGTAATTACAATTTCACCTATGACCATGAAAAAGAGTATTAACATAGGGCTGTGAGGATCATCTCCTTCATTCATATGATTACTTTCACTTAGCTATTCCACTTTTTGTTTGGTTATTTGTCCATGTCATGTCCTTTTTAAATGCTCAGAAAGAATTTTCTCTTCCATATTTATAAATAACCCAGCACACAGGACCCCAGTCCTGGTTATGAGATTCAAAAATAATTCAGCTTCCAATTATAATGACTTCATTATTTATGGCTGGCCACAAGAACAGTCCCATTTAACTCTGAGTTAAATAAAATTGTAAACAACATTGCTGTCAACCCCTTGTTTTTGTGATAGAAACTGCGGATTAAATGAATGCTTTAAGCATCATAATTTTCTCTTTCATGTACGAGAGAATGTGTTTTTATATAGCCTCTCATGTCAATAAACTGAATATACCATTTCATTCTTCATGGAAACCAGTGATCGATGTTCCACCTCAAAATTGCTAAGAAGCACTATGTTAGCCTCTAACCTCAGCTGCCCCAGTATCTGCTGGGGGTAAGTGGATGTAGCAAAAAATTTCTTCGTACTTCAAGCTTGCCAGTGGTCTGATTTAGAGCAGCCCACGTCACATCTGGCTAGCTGTGACCCCAGAGGGCTGCCTGCCAGCTGGGATTTGCCAGAACATCGTGTGCTTTGGACATTCCCCTGTTCCCACAGTAACGTTCTTGTCAGGGGCTGCAGGGAATGTGCTAAGCAATGAGAATACCCAGCTGAGGAGACATGGCAATTTTCCAGAGATCTACAGTGCAGAATAAAGAAGCTCAGACTGACACACTCCAAAGCTGTTTGCAAGACCAAACCCTATTATTCCAGGACTGAAAGATCACACCACACTACACTAGTCCTGACTCTGAAGAAGGTAAAAGGAAATGTTGCTTATGAAGTCATTTCTATTTTAATTAATAGGATAGCTAAGATAAGCAGTGCTAAGTAGTGACTGTATTCGGATGAAGAGCACTCAGGTAAATCCAGATAACAAGGCTTTGTGCTTACAGGGCACCATTCTGTCTTGAAACAGTACTATCCACCTTGTGCACAGTTTTATATGCGTATTTATCACTATCAGTGGAAGATCATCTTTATAAAATCAGTGTATATAAATAAATGAGATATTTTGTGATAATGAAGTATTTTTGCACTTCAGCTCTCTTTGCAAGGTAAAATACCTACTTGGGACAGGCCTGAACCAATACCAAGCAGCATGCTAAATTATGTTTTTCTGAAAAATAACATTCTTTGAATGAGACTTAAAAGTGAAACTCTAACTGCCAAGAGCACTTAAAAATCCCAATCCATTTTAAACAAGGACCTAATCAACCACCTCAGCTCATTATCTTCTCCTCATTCACTTCCTGTCCCAAACCACTACTCAGGATTGCTCAACAGCATTGGGCGGTTATTGAATTCCTCCCCCATCGATCATGGTGCTCCAGTGCTGTGCTTCCAAAGCTGTGAATAGTTTTGCAAATCCCTGATGAAATGCATAACGCACTTTGGGGGAAGGTTGATAAATGAAAGCTCTGTAGAACTTTCTTGTTTAGCACAAGAGCTTAATGGAGCATGATCATGGTGGGTGGTGTGCACCTTCGACTTGGGGGGGGGGATAACAAGAAAACAATCTCACTGAGAAAAAGGAGGAGACAGAGAGAGTAAACATGAAACCATGGACGTTTTAAGAGACGATTTCTTAAACAAGCATGTTCCAATGTGCAGCACACATATTTTCTATTGCTTTGAAATTGCATCTGCTTTTTATAAGACTAGGGTGATTATTATATAAGAAAAGCCTATTTGCCTGAGTGTGTGGTTACACATTTTCTACTGACTTCACAAATTGTTCAAATTTCAGTATTTGTTGGCTTCATTATAAACCAGTGTTATTACTGGCAGCCACTATAAGGTATTAAAAAGACTTTTTTTATTGTTACTGTAGTGTGGCATTAAGGATCAGAAACTCATCTGAAACAAGTAAAAGCTGAAAGAGCATGAGTCAGTTTATATTGTATTTGAATTTAAAATCTTACTAAAATAAATTATATTTACTCACCAGGTCAAGGAACCAACAGATCTCCTAGACATGTGACGTCTTCTAAGATCTCATCAATTAGAGCTCTCTGGTTCAAACAGAGAGCCAGATCACTCTGCTCAGTTGAAGAGATTCACTTTTACTGGCCTTTGCGCTTTGGTTCACCTTCTACCCAAGGCACTTTCTGGACTTGTTTAGGGTTGATTTTTCCCCCATACTTTAATATTTTCTACTGGCTTTGGTCTCAGTGTAACTGAAAACAAATTTTCCACCACAATGAACAAAAAGAAGTAGGGAGGAACCCACACCATGGCGAGCTATGAATATATAAGATGAAGAGTTGGCACAGGCCAAACCAACAATAAACAGCCCTATTTTTGACAAGTTGCCCACTGTTGGGTGAGATGTTTCAGTATAGCACTTCTGCTACTGTGACTCACACTAACAGAGAGAGGAACCAACAGATTTCAACGAATTGCTCATCTAAGCCTGCATGGTACCCAGCACTAGGCAATCCTGCGGCATGAACGCAGGCTCTTTTGTAGCATCAGAGAGGGAACACATGGCTTCAGGTATTGTTTTCAAGGGAAACAGGCTTGGAAGGACCCTTCAAGTCATCAGATCCAGCCCTGACTCTCATAAGCACCCATTCAGGTAATTGTGTATCAGTCGCTTCAGATAATCTGTGGCTTGCTTTGTTTTCATGGGTTCTGTTTCTCCTATTCATTTTGTTAGAAGACTGTTTCAGAAATTCACTGCTCTGAGGGGTGGCAACCTTCTCATTTCCAGCCTGACTGCATTTTTATGATCTATCTATATCTGGCTGCTGTTCCTGGCACTGCAGTTCTCAGCTTTTAATTTCTCTTTCAGTGAAAACCCTAAATAAAAGCAGAACAAAAGCCTCTGCTAAGTCATTAGCTCTCTCACTTACGGTAGCTAATTTGGTGCATCACCATCACGAACAGAAACAGGGAGATGATTTTCAGAACAGCAGTCTTCCAGTCAGACCTGTGCCTGGAATCCTCACTGAAGCCAAAGGGCTGCCTGTTTTGCCACATGTGGGTGACCAAACTTGAAATAAACTGAAATTAATAATAACAGCACCCTTCACAAAGATCAGGTCATCTATATACAGACTCACATACAGCGTTTTGAGGAAACTAGAAAATAGGACAAAATTCCATTCCCAAAGGAGACAGGTTCAATCTTTGTTCATTGTTTATGTTTTTACTTTGTTTCATCAGTAAACTGAAACACAAAAAATTGGTTTATAAAATCTATAGTTAGGTAATTGCAGACCCAGCTAAACTTTTACCTTCCCAATACTAAACTAGAATTGTACAAGCACGTGAAGTTTTAGGGCAGCAAACCTGTGCCTACGTTCATCCTGATAAACTGAGACTGCAGAATGTACATATATGCATTAACAAGTAGGAACTTTTCAGGCTGAAAAGAATAAACACAAACATGAATGTTATGCGAGCTGCTGATTTTAAAGACAGTACAAAAGCATCAATTATTTCTCTGTCTTCTGAACTGAAGTGCTCAAAGAACATGAGAATTGTTCATAATCCAAATGCCTTGAGTATGTACAGGGGCTCCCTAACTTTTCAGTGAGGCACGGAATGCAGTGGCTAAACTATTTCACTTCATGGGGTCACGTTGAGTGCTAAAGTCAGCAGAAGCCACCTCGCATCCCTGAGGGCAAACATCTTGTCCGGTCTGCTCTCAGGTACAAAGCCTTCAGAAAAATCAGGTTTAAGGTCAAATGAGGTGGGACACAAGGACTGAAAACAAAGCCAACAAGACCAGCAAAATGAAGTGTTCATCTCATTTTATGGCAGCACTACATGCAGACTATTAGAAAGCATATGTCCAGTTTGCTAAGTATTACTCAGGAAGAGGGAAAGGGAGTCAGGGAAGCGTATGGCTTTCCACAGCATTACTAGCCTGGGTAAACTTCCAGTATCTACTGATTTCACTACATTTGAGACAGCATCTGTAATACTATTATTTACAGCAGTGCCAAACTCTCAGTAAGTTGCCATAACATCAGCTCTATTCTTGGGTAAGGACACAAGATACTTTCTGAGCCTCACTCTTCATAAACCCCAGACAAGACAAAAGATTATCAGTTTCCCATCAGTAACACACTGCAGTTGTTCAAATGACAGGTTATTTTGACACCTACTGGCCAACTCAGAGTACAGCATTGTTAAATTTCCAGATTGAGACAGTGCCAAGAGTAGGCAGATGTTTAAGCCAGCCTCAGTAAAGTAAAAACCATTTGTTTGTTTGTTTGTTTGTTTGTTTTTCTCCCGCACTGGAAGTCAATGTATGGCTGGAAACTGGAAATCAGGACAGACTGCTGAAGATCCCAGGCTAGTCTGAATCATAGGGTTACTTTAAATTAATTTGAGGAGATGGGGACAGGGAGAGGAGGGGAAGGAAGAGGAATATGGGGACTGGGAAGCAGGATGCTGCTTGGGGAGTGTAAAACTTCTATTTGTAAGTGCTGGTGTGGTTAATGGCTCTGAAATACCTCTTAGGCATTGATGCATGAAATCCATTGCCAGGTCCAGGTATTGAAAAAGGACATGACTGATAAGAAAAGACTGGTCAGAATTAAGAGTGCTACCAATGATATAAACAACTACCATTTGGGGGAAGAAAAGGATTAATCACCACTGGAAGCTAATCAGGACACCATTGCCCCTAAATACTGCTACAGGATTATAGTATCAGGGTCCATACAGAGAGAGAGGGGTGCTGTTATATTACAAATCTAAATTTAGGCGTGTATTAGGTTAATGAACCTTACGAGATTTTGACACTGGGAGTCAAAAGGCATGGTTATTGTCAACTCTCCTGCCAGGCTGACACAGGTACAGAAGTAGATGCGGACACAAAATGACAATCCTACCAACTAGTTTGGTCTACAAAATGGAGAAATTATTAAGGTCCAGAAATGATATATTTTTGGAGAGAAGAACTGAGTGCATTCCTTTAAGTATCAGTCCCTGGATTTTCCAATCTTCTTTCCAAGAGCTCCCACACTTCACTTTTCCCTAGCTGTGCACCTGAACAGAAGAGGGATCCTACAATACAAGGAAAAGTGAAGTTCAGAGAAAAGCTCAGCTGAAAGCAGAAC